>PVJL010009961.1:0-52776 GCA_004026885.1 Lyroderma lyra | reverse complement strand
TTCAATCCTTTTGGTTCTATATTCCCTCTCTTCCTCTTTCTGAGCTGTTTCCATGTTCTGGTCTTCAATATCACTAATTCTTTCCTCAATCTGGTTGGTCCTGTTTCCTATGGCAGTTATTTCATTTCTCACTTCTTTTATGGTATTATTTATTTCTCGTATTTCCGTCTCAATCTTTCTTATGTTTTGAATTTCTTTGTCAAATTGTTCTTTTTGTTCACAGAGTTCCTTTTCTATGTCGTTTATATCTTTTTTTATATTATTTATCTCAGCTATGGTGTTCTGCCAATAGGTTTTCATTTCTCTCACAGCCTTTAGAATGGCTGCTTTAAATTCTCCATCACTTAAATGAGACCCTTCCAGGTGTAACAGGCTATCTTCTGGGTAAATTTCAAGTTCTTTCTGAGAAGTTTTAGTTTTTAAGGAATCCATCCTGTCCGCTGGGTTCTTCCTCTTTGACATGAGGGCTTTATGTTCAATGCCCAGATTATTGCTTTTGTGGTGTCTTGCTGTAGGCAGACACTAGGTGGCACTGGGGGTCAAGTTTTGGAGGAGAGGGGGCTGTTTGTTTCTTGTTTCTGATCTCCTACTGGGTTTCATGGCTATGGGCATATATCCTGGGGAGAGGCCAACAAAAGGCTTTCCAAAGGCGGCTCTGCCTTCTGCCCTTTGCTGGGGAAGCTGTTTCAAGGCTTTTTTTTTTTTCTCTAGCTGGGGTGGATGCTATCAAATCAGTCTTTATTCCCAGCCCTGATTCAGTACATGTCTGTCTAAGGGCTCACACTGCTTTCAGAACCCTGGGGTGCATGAGGAAGTGCCCGCTCCATAAGTCCAAAGGTGTGGGCCTGGCCTGAGACAGCAGGGTTGCCTTTTAGCAGTCTGGGAACAGGAACTGCTGCCCTTTGTAGTTCTCCTGGGGGCTTAGAGCTGGGGTGTCATCTTTGCAGTTCAGAGTCCTCGCTCAGCCCTTCTACCACTCAAAAGTTCCAGAGGCTGGCTCCCAAACTCCTTCTGTCCCCAGCTCCCCAGTCTCTCTCCCCTCCCCCAAACTGTGCAGCTCCGAATAGTCAGCAGGGATTGGGATTTGTGGATTTCTAAACAGCCGGTTTGTCACTCAGGGTCCTCTTTCTTGGCTCCTGGACGGCCGTTCAATTGTGTTTTCTGGTGGAGGCTTTAGGGACCTCCTCTCCAGTTGCCATCTTGTCTTCTTTCTCTTGAATTAAATTTTGATAAGGAACAGTGGCACTCTTCCTAGGAAGGGGAATGAGATAAATTGGTGAAATAGTAGACTGTAAGTCAAATGGTAAAAAATGGGAGTAATTAATGTTTTATAGCATGCTAATATGGAGTAGAGTAAGAATACTAAAGAACATGACAAATTCTTACTGTGGTCTCTGTGAAAAATGGATATGAGAGCTGAACAGGAGTGTAAAATAACAATAGTATTACAAGGGATATTTGATGATCATCCAAGACAGTAGATGTTGTGGTACCATGATTGTCTCCATCAGTGCTCAGCAGGGTACTAAAGGTATTGAGTATTAAAAGCCATTCACACTATGAGCTCTGTCTGACTACCAAACCCAAGGCATTCTATTATATCATGTTTTCTTCTAGCTACACACTCACAGTTTATTTAGTTATCACTTACAAAAGTATTCCTATTCTCATTTTTTATCAATATTTTTTAGACAAAGTTTCTCTACAATTTTTTCTCAAATTTGATGGGTCTTCACACAATACACAATGGGATTCATGAGGGGTGGCACTAGTAGGAAAACATCAGCCGCAAGGACATGTATCATAGGAGAAACATCTTTGGCAAAACAGTGGAGCATTGCTGCACTCAGCATAGATACATAGAAAACAAATACAGCACAGATATGAGAAATGCAGGTGTTGATAGTTCTGAACTGCTCTCTGGGTCTAGCAATGCCCAGGACTGTCTTTAAGATCACTATGTAAGAGAAAGTTATAAACAACAAATCAAGAATGGTAGAAAAGGCAGCACAGAGTCCATACACAGCATTGACTCTGTTGTCAGAGAATGTCAGCTTCATGACATCCTGGTGGAGGCAGCAGGAGTGTGAGAGCAGGTTTTGATGACAGTATGTCAACCATTGCAACAAAAAGGGCCATGGAAGGATCAAAATAACATTTTTCGAAGTCAATAAGATGCCTGTTTTGACGACTCAAGTGTTGGTCAAAATTGTGCTATATCTAAGAGGATTGTGGATGGTCACGTATCAGTTGAATGCCATTGTGAATAGCACAGAAACCTCAGTGACTGTGAATAAATGGATGAAGAACTCCTGGAAAAAGCATGCAGCTGCACGAATTTCATGGACACCAAGCAAGAATAGTCCCAAAGTGGTACTAAAGGAAGAGAGGGACAAGCCTATGTCAGAAATGGGGAGCATGGAAAGAAAATAGTACATGGGTTCATGGAGGCTTTGCTCTGTCTTGATAAAGAAGAGAACAATAAGTTTTCCAGGTGAAAAAGAAGGTACATGGATGAGACAGGAATGGATATCCAAATGTGACTTTTGGATCCAGAGATCCCAATAAGGAGAAATCTAAGAACTTCAATGTTTGTGTTGTTAAGAGGAGACATGACACATGAAAAAGTACTTAACTAGGTGCTTACCTCAGTGCAGTTGGAAATTTCCTAAATGAAGTCATGGCAGAAGATGTCCATTTATGGCACAATGTAGGCAATAGAAACTGAGGACAATCAGCAACTTCTTAAGGTAAACATTCTGTTTCTGCTGTCAGCTCAGAAAGGCTATAAGAAAAGTCAAACACAGAAACAAATGAGAACCTGACTTGCTTGTTTATCTAGGTATTTAATTTTGTTAAAATGTCAATTAATTTGGACTTCTCACATTAACAATTCTAGTTAATTTTTTGACCACATGCAACTACCCATGGCCAGACTGCATAAAACCAGGTCTTCAATTTTATGCTTCTCTTATCTCAGTTTTATAAAAAAACAAAACCTTAAAGGAGAAAGCAATGTTTACTTTGAATTGGGGGAGGTAGGAATCATAAATTATTCCATACCTATATTCGAATCTGTATGCCTTCAATAGGATAAAATTTAAAATAATGGCAGAACTGAAAGTTCATAATCACACAGTCTTAGATTTAAAAATTTCCTTTAAAAATATGTGATTTTACTCTCCTGCCTGTATAAAAACCACTCTAAATCAATAGATCAACCATTAGCTACCATATTCTAGCTCATTCCTAGTGTTAGCATATTTAATGACTGTCTAAAGCTTTCTATTTCATCATTACTCTTCCTTGAATTAAGTTCTAAAAGTTTCCATCTTCTTTTTTCTTCAAATATATCCTCTAGTCCCATTTACACAAAATAGATACTTTATTATTTTCCTTAACACTTGATTAATGTCTGTCTCCTCCCATTACTAGATTATAAAGATAGGGAATCATGGTCATACTGTTAACTACCGCATTTCCAGTGCCTAGCATTGTAAGTAAAATATATTCATAGTTGTCACTTCATAATTGTTTATTTAATTGAATGTAATATCCCAAAGTTGAAGACAGTAATGCTTTCCTCCATTAGCTATCTCTTTTTCAGACAAAACTTCATATATTCTATCAAACAACATGTATGTGAATTTGGGTTGCTTGTTTTACTTTAGATTCTTCATTCAGTGTTCCTCAGACAACAAAAGAAATTGGTGCCTCTTAAAATATGAAAATAGAGTTTCTTAGCTATTGATCAAAAAAAGGTCTATTTTTCTCAAAGTCATTACCTTATAGATAATATTTACCATTTTCTTAATCATCTAGAAATTATTGACTCCCTATTCAATCATCTACACAATCTTTCTAATTTTAAATTACTTGTCAGGGTTGACTCTTAGACTTTTTCAAGAATATTGAGAGTGTGAGAAAACCTTGACTTTTAAGAAAGCATAATCTCTTAGTGTTTCTGTATCATATTGGCTGCTGCTTTGCTGGATTTTGCTCTTCCTCCAAACCTCTAAAGTGGGGAACAACCAGGCCACTGTCCGATGATCAGGTTTTCTTGGAGACCTATAGCTTATTATGAGAAAAGCCAAGGCTGCAAATAAGGATATGATATCCATCATCTTTGAAACTTCTTATTTGAGCCACAGGACTTACTTTTCTAACTGTGCTAGATATGACTAAAATTATCTTATATCAATATACTGTGGCCACTTGTGTTCTGCCCTTTGTCTCACTATTGTCTTAAGGACTGAATTGTTTTTCAGAAGTAGCCATGGTTGAGATTTAAATATATAGAATTATGACTTCACTCATATGCAGAATATAAAACTGAAAGCAACAAAGAGAAAAGAAATGAACAAACAAACAAATAACCCATGGACACAATCAATAGTTCAATGTTTATTTGGGAAAGAGTGGGTTAGGGAGGGGAGAAAGGGCAGGGGGTGGGAAAGGAGGGAGGGGAAGCTAAATATAAGGTGATGGAAAGAGAACTCACACTGGGTGGTGAACTTATTATACAAGTTGATGATGCACTGTAGAATTGTATGCCTGAAACCTATGTAATCCTTGCTAACAGATGTCATCCCAATAAGTCTAACAATAAAATTGAATTTTAAAAAAAATATAGAATTAGCACCCATAAGGTTATTTTATCATACACTTATTAAATTTTATATAGTAATATGACACTCCACTAAAATATTTAGGTAGATTTTATTATTTATGTTCTTATGCTATTATTTTATAGATTAAAAAACAAGTCTTAGAGAAGTATAAAAGTTTGTTCAAGTCATATATCTAACTGCCAGAGGACATAAAGAAGAATCATGTAATATCTGAAACATACACACTTTTCACACTCATTATCCAGACTGGGCATTTCTAAATCTTCCCTGGATGCATACCCCGACCAATATGTACATTCCTTGGAGATCTGATTTGTTATTGTTTGAACATATATCCCATCTCTTTGTGATCCAAAGAGATAGAAAATGCAATGCAAACTATGTCAAATAGCCTGAAAGAGTAGAATTATATCTTCTATATAATTTTTTTCTCAGTGTTACATTCCATCCTAAAGTCAATGGTAAGAAAAATATTAGAAACATAGAGGAATCCCTTAGATTCTTTTTTTCTGCTTCATAAGTACTATCTTATAAAGCCCAGAGAGCCCTTAGGTATGACAATAAGCAAGAGCTCTTTGAAGAATCACTCCATACTTCTTGGAAAATCTTCCAAGGGGTTTACTCAAGGGATATTGATCTAGCACTTAGCTCACAATGCAGACTCAGACTGAGGAAATTGAGAATAATTAAATGAACAATAAAAAAAAAAAACCTCAATTAAAAAATGGGCAGGTCATCATGCTAAATAAGCCAGACATACAAAACCAAGAACTACATAATTCCACTCATGTGTGGAACATAAAATTGAAAATAACAAAGGATCAAAACTCATGGACACAGTTAATATTCAGTAGTTATCTGAGAGTAAGATGGGAGAGAAGGGACAGGGACTCAAAATATAAGGTAATGGAAAGAGAACTGACTCTGGGTGATAAACACACAATGCAATGCATGAGGAATGTAATGTAAAATTGTGCACCTGGAACTTATGTTATTTTTACTAATCAATTATACCACAATAAATTTAATAATAAAAATTTTAAAAAGCTCTTCAAGTTCCTATTTAAATTTAATAGCTGTTCAACAACTCTTGTTCTTGGCTGATTTGTCGCCATATTCTGAGACAGGTCAGCTAAGAGTTTTAAAATTCCAAGTTCTGAAAGAAATCAGGCCATCAATATTGTATGTATATTTTATTCTAACTTGAAATTATACTCTTTTATTCATATAGTTATTGGCTATTTTTGTATCCTCTTTTGAAGCTTCTGTTTAAGTCTTCTCCATTTTCTATTGGGTAGTCTTTCTCTAATTGACTTTCGGTTTGTTTTATTATTTTCAATAAATGTAAGCCAAGTCATTTGTTGGCTATATATAGCATATATGTTCTCCCATATTATTGTTTATGTTTTTAGTCTCTGTTTTTTAATAATTTATTGGGGTGACATTGATTAGTACAAATTACATAAGTCCCAGGTGTACAATTCTACATTACATTTTCTACGTGTTGTATTATGTATTCGTCTCCCACAGTCAGTTCTCTTTTCATCACCATTTATTTATGTCACTGTCCATTCTCCCTTACCCTTAAGTAACTATTAAATTATTGACTGTGTCCATGAGTTTTGTTTCTTTGTTGCTTTTCAGTGTATGTTAACAATCAAACTAAATTTCTCCATCCCTTTCCCTTATTTGACCCACTTTCCCATTCCCTCCTCCCATCTTAAAGAAGTCCCTCTAACATTCTTTGTAACATTCTTTGGTTGGGTGGTGATGTATTTCTTTAACTTTTCCTTATCTGAGAGGCTCTTTATCTGTCCTTCAATTTTGAATGCTAGCCTTGCTGGATACATTGTTCTTGGTTGTAGATCCTTGGTTTTCATCATGTTGAATATTTTCTGCCAATCACTTCTGGCCTGTAAAGTTTCTGGTGAGAAATCAGCTGAGAATTGAATGGGTGTCCCTTTATAAGTTATTACTTGCATTTCTCTTGCTGTTTTTAGAATTTTTCTCTTTTTCTTTAACTTTTGCCATTTTAATTATGATGTATCTCAGTGTGTTCTTATTTGGGATCATCTTGTTAGGGATTCTCTGTGTATCCTGGACTTGTATGTCTATTTCCTTCAGTAGGTTAGGAAAATTTTCAGTCATTATTTCTTCAAATAATTTCTTGATCCTTTGCTTTTCTTCTGTCCCTTCCAACACATCTATTAGTCTGATATTCTTCCACTTAAAAGTGTCCCAGAGGAATCTCAAACCATCTTAATTTTCTGGATTCTCATATGTATCTGTTCTAAATGGGTGTTTTCTGCTGGCTTTTCCTGCAAATCACCTCTTTGAGCTTCTATTTTATCTAATTTGGTGACTTTTATTCCATTCTTCATTTCAGCTAATGTAGTCATTATCTCTCTCTGGTCCTTTATAATGGTTTGTAAGTCTTCTTTAATGCTTGCTATCTCTCTATTGAAATTATTCAGTTCCTTAAACATTTTTATAGTTGTTACTTTGAGCTATGTTTCTGATGAGTCACCTGTCCCCATCTCTTTGTCTGTTTTCTCACTTTTTGCATCCTCTCTGGACCCTCGCTATTGTAGTTTCTTTGGTGGTCGCCACTGATACTAGGTGGGCAAAGGTCTGTGGGGAAGGGGCATTTGTGGCTTTATTTTCTTCCTGTGGCTCCAGAGATTGTGCAGGGAGTTTGAGTGTGATTGCGCCTTTTTGTTGTCACTTTGCCCTGCACATGGATTCTGCCCTGAGCCTTGGGGTCAGCTTCTGTTTACTAGTTCCTCAATTGTGCTGGTTGTGGGCCAAGAAACATGTGTGAAGCACCCTTTCCTTCTCCTTCCCACTCAGAGCATTTGTGTTGCTGCTTCTCATTGTCCAGTCTCTCCCCCACCTCTGGGTACTGGAGTGAAGTCTGGCTGCTGCAGTTTGCGGACCAGTCTGCACCTCCTTGGGCCAAAGTGAGGTAGTTCTGGAATCTCATGCCCCACCTGTAGGCCTCTTTTCCTCTGTTCTGTATTCCAAGTGAGGCCCAGAGTGCTCTCCTGCCAACTTCTTCCTCCCCCCTCCCCCAGCAGTAAAGTTGCAAGTGAGGATCCACACACGGTGGCATCCCTGCTCCTCCCTTTTTTTCCCTTTGTTTAACCCTCTGTGTAACTGCAAGTACCTTAGTGAGACAAATGGGTTCCTTAGCTGTGATTGTGCATTGTGTAGAAGGTCCTTAGTTGATTATTAATTGCAATCTACAGAGGAGTTTTTTGGAGGTCCCTCTCATGCTGCCATTTTTTTGTGTCTCTCTATGTTTTTAGTCTCCTATTCAATGCAGTCAGCCTTGTTAGGTTATATAAATTTACATTCTATTTACTTGGTAGAGAATTCTCTGAAATAAATATGAACAAACCATAGGTTAGTAACCAAATGTAGGCAGCCTGTCCTTTCAGTATAAATATCTAATTTCTTTAATATAATAATCTTATTATCTAATTAGAGATGTGAAAATCAAAGAGAAACAAATTTACTATGGCTTCTCACTTTTTGTCTGTAGTTATCATGAACCTTCCCACCTCCATTAACACAAAATCACACAGAAGTTCTCATACATTTGGCAGTAAAGAAGTACTTGAGTAGAGTGCTTCTTAAACTTTAACATAAGAGGAATCACCTTAAGATATTGTTAAAATGAATTTTGATTCAATGTGTTTGAGTGGATCACAAGTTACTATATGTTTAACTAGTTTTTAAATAATGTTTATGCTGGCAGCCTATGGACCACACTTTGAGACCTACTGATCAGTCTCCTACTACATAGTTTTCGTAGATGGAAACAAACCTGTCAATCAGGTTGAATTTGCTTGGGAGTGATTATTTTGTCAAGAACAAAAAGGAAAAACATAAAGATAATAATAATAATAATAAAGTCTTTTTTTTTAACTACAGAAAAAACAAAGAACTGTATGACTTCACTCATTTGTGGAATATAAAACTGAAAGCAACAAAGAGAAAAGAAATGAACAAACAAATAACCCATGGACACAATCAATAGTTTAATGTTTATTTGGGGATGAGTGGGTTAGGGAGGGGAGAAAGGGGAGAGGGTGAGAGAGGAGGGAGGGGAAGCTAAATATAAGGTGATGGAAAGAGAAATCACATTAGTGGTGAAATTATTATACAACAAGTTGACAATGTACTGTAGAATTGTATGCCTGAAACCTATGTAATACTTGCTAACAGATGTGACCCCAATAAGTCTAATAATAAAAATGAATTTTAAAAAAGGTTGTAAATAAATAGAGAGGATAAAGAAAAAATAATAATAATAAAGATTTTTTTTAACTTAAAAGTAAAACCCTAAAACTGGTACCTAGAAGTAAAAAAGTCACTGATAAAAATTGTTTAACTTCAATTAAGTTGACTAAACAGTGCTTCTGTTATGTTAAAATGACAATGTAGTTTTACTTACATTTTAAAATGTATTATTATTTTCTTTTTAAATTATGCTGCAGTTATTCCTTTTCTACTTATTTTTTATCTTGAATTCTCTTTAGAAATTTTGTATGTCTGCTCTATCTTCCATGTTGTTATTTTCTTTCTTATCTTAGTGTGTTAAGGCTTGAATCAAAATTGAATATAATGACGGTATAGAATATTTTTCTTGACTTTTTAAGAGTTGATTTTAATGTTTTGTTATTGACTTTTAAGTTTACTGTTAGTTTGTTTTTATTTTTTTGAGAAAGAGGTTTAATTTTTACTTTCTAACATTAAAGGAGTTATCTTCTACTCCTTAATTTATAAGAATCTTTTGAAATTATGCCCAGATATTTAATGTATTGAACTATTTCTTTTACTTTTGTTGCAATAATATATTTTTAGTTTATTTTTGCTGTAAAAAATGTAAACATTTATTTTTTTAAATTATAATATATTTTAAGAATGGCAATGATCTTACAAACAAAAGGAGAATTCTATATACTTTAGAAATACATACTGGGAAAACTCATGTATACAAACATACACAAGCATACACATGCACAAATATATTACATGTTTCATTCAAATTACATTCACTGGCATGATGCTCAATTAATTGAAATGTGTTACAGAATATTTTCTCATAGCATTGATATTTTTTCATAAGCATGTAGTAAATTGACTGGAACAAAGTATTTAACAAATGGCTTTTGAATAAATTAATATCACATAAGTAAATAAACATGTCTTCCATGGGCTCTTTAATAGGCACTGAAAATGAGAATTTCTGCACAGTTTCAGGGATCAACAATTTATTAAACAGGTTGAGATGACAGAAAGTTGCAGGAAACCATCTCCAACTGAAAATTGAGAATCTCTAGAAAAAAAAATTAAGAAATGGTCATGCAGAAATAAAACAGTGTTGGAGAGGAGTCAATCAATAGAAAAAGAAAAAAGAAAAGGAGAAAACAATACAGAGAAACTATTTTCTAAGTGTGGACAAACTAAGGGGGCATTCTCTGAGTCTCCTGTCATTGACAGATTTAGAATCTATAACACCCTTATATTTCTGAAAATATCCTTAGACAAAATGACCAGGAGCAACTTCCATATATAAATAATGCAATTTATGTATTCCAAAAATGCACATATTTTCTGTTTTAACATGTATGAAATTAGAATGCAGCTTACAATTTATGGTGACTTTGATTTGATGCAATATGATATTTGCTTCTGCACATTAGAATTGGACTGAAATCTAGAAAACTGTGGACTTGCAACTTACCTGAGGTCTTATGTTTATGACGTCATTCATACAGGAAACATGCTAAAGAAAGGGTCTTAGTAAAACTAAGATATTTAGGTTATAGAGAAAAAGTGATCTACTTGAAAATTTTACTAATGTACTCATGTAACTCCTATATCATAAAGGCATATTCTCTATGCCTAATTTTCATACATTCTACATCTAGAAAATAAAGGTCTCTTTGTGCTCCTTTAATTTTGTACACTGTATGATTCCTTGAAATGTTTTTTCATAAACCTCTCAAAAATGCCCAATGTCCAATGTCCAAAACATAATAAAACAATAACAACAATGCATTGTAATTTTAAAAATCTTTATTGTCTTTTGATAAGGTTTATATGATGCCAATATATCTTTGCTATTCTCCACTTGTAATGGAAAAAGTGTTTTTAACATCTTATAAGTGGATTTGTTTACTTTTCCAAAAGTTTGCTATCAGCCTTCCACTGTGTGTCTTTTAGAGAAAATTCCTCAAAGCAAATTATTCCTAGGTGTTGTGTAATCTAGCTCAAGGCAATATGGGTAACCATGAGGGTTAACCATTTGTTCAAAATTACACTTGTACTGGGGTTTATTCTTCTTGGAACTACTGATATTTTCTGCTAGATCATTATTTTTGTTGGTGAATGTACTGTGCATTGTAGAATGTGTCCTATAAGATGGTTAACAGAATTTTTAGTCTTTACACAGTAGATGCTAATAATATACCTCACCTTCCAACCTGCACCAACCAAAACTATTTCAGATATTGCCAAATATCTTCTGGTGGCAAAATTGCTCCTAGTCTGGAGCCACTATTTTAGGAGGTCCAGAAATGGCCTTTTTTCAACTCCAAGTACTATGGTTCATATTTCAGGAACATGTGAAAGTAATTGTGGTGACCATAATTTCCCCTCTGCCCTTACTGGCATTTTTGTAGCTTTAACTGTATTTTCAGTTTATTTTATCAAAGAGGGCTGAAAAAATACCAAAATAGATTTTTTTTGAGAGTGCTAAACATGACAGCTCTGTACAATATCCTGTAAGAATTAAATACCCATCAAATCCATTTAATTATACCTTCTCTTACAAATGGACACAGTGGAAGGTTTACACTTTGCTTCTTAATACAGATGTCAACTAGTGCTTTGCTGTGCTATAGGCCTCAATGTTCATGGATGCATCTGTGAAGATTTAAAAAATTATGCACCTCAGACGCAGAAACAATTTCCTGATCTGATGATAGAATTTCCTAAAGCTTTGTGGATACAGATGCAATCATTAATGTGAAAATTAAACTGTAGTCAAGATAATACCATCCTGTGATATAAAAGGTAAGGTTTGATTTCCAGCTTCTGATTTCCTATCTTTGTTGAATTTATTAAGCCAATTGTGCTTAGAGAACCTCAATCTCTTCAATTGAAAAAATAGGAAAAATGCTTTATAAAAATTTGGGTTATTGTGGGAATCAAAAGAAAAAATATGCCTAAAAATTTCTAGAAGCATATTTTACATATATTAAGGTTCAAAACAATGCATATATCTGTAAAAAATTTTTTTATTAATTGTGAGGTTCTATCCAGTTATAGGCTGATTGTTGTCCTTTAAGCATTTGACCCTAATGGAAGTTGTCTCTTGATTTACCTCAGGATAAAAGGGTAGGAGATTAGAATTGGTGTAATATGTAAAGAGAACTTGGGTCAATGAATGGACTTGAGAATAGGCTAAAATTTGTCCTATGACCTACCTTGTTTTTAGGCTATATTAGGAAAAATTTGGAGTATTTGTCACGCATCAAACTGAAGACAATAAATTCTTCCCTAACCCCACATGATTATTTTTCAACTTTAAAAAATTTTAAGCATCTATGATATGCTTACCTTTGAAATACAATCTTAAGAAAATTATATCTCATCTAGATGAAATATTGCTGAGCTTTTCAAAAATGATTTTTACTTTTCCAAACATAGCCTCATTCTCACATTCAGTTTTAAAAAAATATTTGTTGGAGATCTACTCTACATCAAAAATATTCTAGGTATTAGGCATAGAGACATAAAGAAAATAGATATGGTCACTTTGCTCATTGATTATCCCCTCTAGGAAGAAAAGAAATAAACATGAACTATATATGTAATTGAAAATCATAATAGTAAATATAAAGAAGAATAAAGAATAAATAGCAATTAAAGATTTTTTGTTAAAGAGAGGGTCATATATATAATTTAAACTAAGATTTTAGGTAAAATATGGTAAAATTAAGTTGAAATGTTAAAAAATAAACAGAAATTAGTTACATAAAATTGAAGTCAAAAGCATTCTAATAAAAGGGGTCAGATATGAAAACTTGTAAGAAACAGAAAATTTTTAAATTCAATAAAATTCCAGAAGGCCAATATAGCTGGTTTGATTATGTAATAATGTTGAAGCAGTAGAGAGGATCTAGGTCACGTGTAGTCTTATAGTATGTACTTTATTGCTTTAATTCTATTCCCAAATAATTAAGATTTTATATTTAAAAGAGACATTGCACAATTCCATTTGTCTTTTTAAAAGAGCACTGTCAATTTGTATAGAAAATTAGTTAGAAAACAGCAAAGGGAGACATTTAGAAACTAAAGAGGTTATTGCAGTATTTCACTAAAGAAATACACTTAACACACTAGGATGATTAAAACAGAGATACTTAGGAGGCAAAATTAAGATATAATTTGGGTCTAGAATTTAAAAAAATCTTCAGTATACATACATTGAATATGGGATAAGGAATCCACTTGTCTTAGAAGGATAGGTACTACCATTTTTCTTACTTTTTGGAATTTGTTGCTTTTATCAGAATTGATAGTATATGGCATCTATTTTATTTTTTGTTAACTGGGATAAAGACTGCAGAAAATGTACTTCTGGATTTCTGTTTTATGCCCATGTTCAGTATCTAGTTTAAATAAAATAAATATGATGATATTAATAAGAAAAACATACTGATGATTACTGTGTCAAATATTAGGTTTTCTCAAATTCACCTTTAATCTCTAGCCAAGATATTACCCCACTATGTTTTCTACTATATATGACTGTTGTATCTGCTTCTGACATAATTTTCTACAACTTTTATCCTAATCTCTCTTGTTTTTACACAGTACACAATTGAGTTCATCAATGGGGGCACAAGTAAGAAAACATTTGTTATGAGAACATTGAAGAGAGGCAAGACATGTTGGGCAAAGTGATGGACAATGGCAAGATTGATGATGAGCAGACAGATGATCATTGCAGATATGTGAAATACAAATATTGAGGGCCTTGAGCTGCTCTTTTTGGGATGCAATTCCCAGTACAGTCTTGAGGATCAAAATTAAGATGTAACAATCAGCATAAAGTCTACCACAAGGCAGGCAGCTTTTTAAAAGCCATAGATGGCATCACTTCAGTTGTCATAGAAGGGCAACTTTATGACATCTGGGTGCAGACAGTAGAAATGGGATAATTGGTTTTTGTTGCAATGTTTCAACTTTCTCAAAGTGAAGGGGAAAGGAAAGACCAGAAGGAAGTTCTTGAAGGAGAGTACTATTCCTATTTGGACAACTTTGAAAGTAGTAAGACTAATATTATCTCAGAGGGTTGTGGATGGCCAGGAAGCAGTCAAACAACATGATCAGGAGCACTGAGGATTCTAGTGCTATGAATCCATAAATGAAGGATTCTTGGACAAAGCAAGCATTGGAAAAAAATTCAGGAACAGTGAATAAGAAGAGTGTCAATATATTGGGAAGAGAGAATAAAGGCAAACCTAAGTCAGACAGGGCCAACATGGAAAGAAAATAATACATGGACTCATGCAAGGATGGCTCTATCTTGATGACAAAAAAGGATAGTGCAATTTCTCAGAATAGTAAGAAGATACACACTGTAGATGGGGATAGAGATCCAGATGTGTACATCCCAACCAAAAAGAAGGTGGTGATTTCAACGTGGGATGTGTTGATAATAGAAATGATGCATTAAAACAGAGATTCTTGAGCTGGTAAAATATCACTATCCGAAAAGTTGGCAGAAAAAAGTAACAGTTGTTAAAGATTCTGACTTATTTTCTTTGACAGAAAAAAAGTATTTATGTGACTATCATAGAGTGGGAAGTGGATGCCATTTTGGACTAGAGTCTACCTATATTATAGATAAAAAAATTATCTTTGTCCATGTGTTTCCTATAGAGAAACTAGAAATGTATTTTGCATTCAGATATGAATCTAATTTTATTTTTCCTGTAAAATATTATTAAACCCTAGTCAATTAATCTGGATTTCTATTATTTCTTGCTTTCACATCCTAGATAAGATGTTGGGTAGGCTATATAATTACTCAACTGATAGTACATGAAGACAAAGGAATCTCACAACTCAATTTCTTTTTACCTGTTGGAACTCCCATGGAAGTGTTGTCTTCTCAAAATCAAACTACCTTGGTTTAATCCCCTGCCATTTAAAAATTGTTAATTACTTAAGTATTCCTTTAAAATTTCCCACTATATTAAAATCATCTATCTATTTGTCAAGGCAGTCACTATAGAGATTACTGACAGATTATTTCTCCTTTTCTCCCAGCCTGGAATTTGTTACTAGTTGTTGGAAGCTGAATAATAACCTAAAGTGGTTAGTGTCACAATTTAGGAGAATTTGAATTTTGTTAAAGGCTGATCCCCCAAAACATAAATGGTCCACTCACATAGTTTTTGAAAGGAACATTCTTCCTAGAGGAATGACTTTTGGAGATGTTTTCCTGCTCGATATGAAGTTGTATGTGATTAATTGCCAAGAAAAAAGAAGTAAAGTGAAGGTCAATTTTATAAGAATATATGAATATTTACCAGAGAGTAGATTATTTTGGAGAGCACTTTGACACTACCTGAAGGATGCCAGAAGAAAATTTCTGGTCATTGAATTTAACATCAAAGGTGCCACCTGATATAAGAGAATATGTCTCTTTTTCCCCCCAATCACCTGCTTGAGGGGCCCTGTAATCGCTGGAGATTGCAGCCAGATTGTATCTGCTTTGAGAATAAGAGTAAACATGGTGCAGATTCAATAAATCCACAGAGAGTTAATACTAAAGAAATAAAATAAGTATCTAGACCTTGAATGAGGGACTGTTTTGGTTAGAGAAAGTGGTTCTTTTTTTTTTTTTTTTGAGATGAAATAAAGAGATAGTTTATTGAAAGAAAGTACACTCTTAAGAGGTAGGAGCGGGCTCGAACAGGAAAATGGCTAGAGAGCCAAGAGGTTCTTAATAACCAAGTATGGGAGAGACCTAGTAAATGTTATGTAAAGTCTCTGACACTCTTGTTGGGTATTTGGTTCAGATATTATTCCTTTGTTGTGGACTAAGTAAAAGCAGAGATATTATGAGTTGAATCTGTACATTCAAGAAAGTGACGTAGGACAAGCACCCTGACACAAATTTTTAGCCTAGGCTTTACTCTTGAAGCTTGAATTCATTTTTCAAGATATTTCTGGACTTCACTAACTAAACATTCCTTTAAATCTGCTTGTCCAAATCACACTTTATTTTCTCTCTTTCCAAATCTGCCATTTTATTAGGGACCCATCACCATAATAAAATTTTATGCTTAATATGTCACAAGCCCAAAATCTGTTCTGGCCCACACTTCATACATAGCAATGACCAACATTTAATGAAAACTTAAATTGCTCTACTTACTGAGTTTCATTCATTATTGGATAATAATTTTGAATCCTTAAACTTTTTGAATAATAGTCAGTGCAATTATTATTTTCATTTTACTGATGAAAACAATGTTTCTCAAGGTGGGCAAGTAGTGTGTACAAGATCATATAAATATTATACAGGAGAGGGTAGAAACTCAGGTCTGCCAGATTCCTGATTAAAAAATATATATTGCATGCAATCAGGATAGTCAAACAATATTTGGGAAGTTATGAATTAAATAGATTACTGGAATTATATATTCTTTTCAGTATTCTAAACACTCTACTAGTTAATTCTGGGGAATAATATGGAACACTTAACCTTACATTTGTTGATATATATCTATATCTATCTCTGATATCTATATCTAATCTACATCTATATCATCATCTATATATTCACTTCCATTAACATGTAGTCTTTCTATGAAAGCTAATATGAGTTGATCAAGTGAGAAAACACAGTAAAGTTTTACCAAAACTCTGCAATAAACTCTATTATTTTCAATTACATTTAACATTAAATATTATATTAGTTTCAGGTGTACAGCTTAGTAGTTAGACATTCATAAAACTTATAAAGTGACCCTCCCAATAAGTCTGGTACCCATAAATTCCAATAAAAAGTTAGCAAGTTTTTTCTCATAGATTTAACAGGCTTACCGTAAAATGTATATGAAATGCAAATGTATCTAAAAAAACTTTGAAGAACAAAATTAAAGACTTATACTACTTGACTTCCAAGCTTATTGTAAAGCTACAGTGACTAAGGTAGTGTAGTATTGGCATAAGAAATAATCAAATCAATGGATTGGAATAGAAAATCCAGAAATCAGAAATATATATATTCATAAATATGTGGTCAGTCGACTTTTGAAAGAAATCAATGACAATTTGTTGGAGAAAAGGTAGTTTTTTCAAGAAATAGTGCTGGAACATTTGAATATCATTTACTGAAAGTAAAAATAAATAAAAATAAAAGAACTTCAATCTGTATCTCACACTATGTGCAATAAGCTTTTTAAAATTTTATAATAATTACTTTATTTTATAAATGTTCTATTGTTTCATCCCCTCAAAAATAAGTCCACTTGGCTATTGTCAAGAATTGTCTACTTTCCACTCTTGCTTTATCACTGAGGTTTCTCCAGGTCCTTTTCTTGAAAGAGATAGCAGCATGCACCTATGTACTTTATTATTATTGTGTGTGTAGATGTAAGGTAATTGTGATGCTGGTGTTATATGATTATTGGGTTATTGTCCAACTTTGAAGACTGACTATATTTATTCCATGACAATATAAATAATTGGCACATTTGTTATTTTTATTTCAGTATGTCCAGTCACTAACACATTAGATGTCATGTGGTAGCTTAGTAAATATTTGTTGAATGAATAAATGAACTGAACTTTTCAAACTAGCATCATAAAACGTGAGTCATTTTAATTTTTATTATTTTTAGTATCTTTTCCATTTAGCTATGCTTTCTATTGGTAAAATAACAGATTTTGGTAAATGTAACATCTATACATATGGATTTTTACTTTGTAAGCTGGCATTGTACCTATTTTTGCATGTTTAATTTACATATTATATCTTGAAAGTTTTATTTGTATGAAGAGATATTTAAAATATGAAATATTATAACTGATAAAAATAAGTTATGCACATATATAATTATTAATATTAAATAGTTTTAATGTAATTTTCTTATGATGAAACAAAACATTATAGGTTAGTTGAAGTTACTTTTGGTGCTATATAATAAACATTAATGAAGACATGCCTATTTAACAGATGAATGAAGCTTAAGCAGTGCTTCTATAAAAATTTGTAGGTGAACTTAATTTATTAGGAAAGAAGAATAGTTGCAAACAAAGCTACAACTTCCATTTCAAGAAGATAGTAAAAGGAGAACAAGTTAAGCCCAAAGAAAAAAGGAAGGTAAGATTGGATATTAATAAAATAGAAATATGACATAAAATAGAAAAAGTCAACAAAGCACTAAATATGAGTTTTAAAATTTAAGAAAATCTATTAAAAATTAGCAGAACTGATAAAAAACAAAGAGACAAAACCAAATGAAATTAATAATGAAACAGGGAACATAACTACAGATTGTATAGACATATAAAGATAATAAGTGGTTATAATAAATATAATCAACTTTTTTTGCATTAAATAATTAAGATGAAGTGGACAAATTCTTTGAAAACACTGGTCTCCAACTTAACAAGAAGAAAGGGGCAAACTGGATAGCTCTATATCTGTTAAGAATATTTTATACATTAAAATAACTTTCAAAAAAGCTTTTAAGCCATGAGGAGATTTTTTTGAATGTATTATATTCATATAAGAAAGAAATAGAGTTCTCTGGTGGTGTAGTGCCTAAGGCTTCGGCGCTGTCAACGCTGTGGCCTGGATTTGATTTCCAGCCAGGGACTACCCACATTAAAAAAAAAAAAAAATTGAAGTTGACAATGCACTGTAGAATTGTATGCCTGAATCCTATGTAATCCTTGCTAACAGATGTCACCCCAAAAAGTCTAACAATAAAAAATGATTTTAAAAATTAAAAAAAAAGAAATAAATAACATCAATTTTATAATACTCTTTCAGAGAATAGAACACTTCCCAGCTGGTTTAATGAGTGGTATCTAAATATAACAATTATATTATGAGAAAAAGTAATTAATGACTAATATATCTTATAAACATAGATTCAAACATTTAAAAACTAGCAGCGTATGCAAAGTATACTACATCATGACAAAGTACAGTTTATCCCAAGAATACAGTTTCAAAAAATATGAATGTACTTTAGACTGACAGACAACAGGAATAAAACCACATAATCAGCATTTTAGATAATTTTCAAACAATTTATCACCACAAAATCTTTGAATAAATTAAAAGTAAAAATGTTCTATCTTAATTTTTTAAAATTTATTTTAATTTTTATTGTTAGACTTATTGGGGTTACATCTGTTAGCAAGGATTACATAGGTTTCAAGCACTACCTTAACTTGAAAATGATACATATACATATAAAATGCAATAGGTAACATTATTGTAATAAAAAATTATTGAACATTTCCTCATTTATGTCAGGAAAAGTCAAGAATTTATATATCAGTATTCTACTCAAAGTAGTATGAGATGTCCAAAGCAGTGTAATACGGAAAGAAAAAGGAAATGAAAGTATAAAAATTGGAAAGAATAAAGTAAAAATGACTCTATTTGCAAATGATAAAAATACTTCCAATTTTCTAAACTGAAAACTCCAACAATATTGTAGAAAATTTTAAGACCTAAATAAATGAATAGATATACCTAGTTTACATATTGAAAAACTATGGATTGTTAAGATAACAGTCTTCCCAAAATAATGTATTGAATCCACACTATTCTAGTCAAATTTTAGTAGATTTTATTGTGAAAATCAACAAGTTGATTGCAAAATTTATATGAAAATGCAAAGCCTTAAAATAGGTAGAGTAAGAAAAATGTTGGATGAAAATCACCATTAGGTTTTATGAATAAGCTACATTTATTAAGTAGTGTGGTATTAACACAAAAATAAATAGATTAATGGAATAAAACAGAATCCAGGTACTTATACATACATATAGTGTCACTTGATTTATGACAGTGATATAAATCAATAGGAAAAAAAGGAAACTTTTAGAATAGAACAATGTTTATATAAATAAAGAAAAAATCATAAACCTTATAAAAAGAATTTTTTGGATGATAGAATTAAGTATGAAATGCAAAAGAAAAGTTTGTTAAAGAAAATTATAGAATCTTTATGATCTCGGGAAAACCAAACACTTAAATGATTAATCTTAAACCAATGATTGATCACTTGCCTTTAATCAAAAGAAAGAACTTGTATTCACTGGAAGACACTTTTAAGAGGATGAAAAGACAAACCACCTACTGGGAATAAATATTCTCATTACACATATCTGACAAAGGATATAAAAAGAATTCCTAAAATTTAATAAATAAAATACCATAAAAAATGGGCAGGGTACTTGAACTGGTGCTGTCCAATTTGGATTTAAAAATGCAAGTTAATATCACAATGAGATATAACATAGATACTAGAATGTCTACCATGAAAAGAATGAACAATCCCAAATTTTTGTGAAAAATGTAAAGCAACTGGAACTGTTATACTTTGCTGGCGAGAGTGTAAATTGGTACAAATCATTTGGTGAAGAATAGTTTTGCATTAGCTACTATAGGTAGACAGATGACTACCTCATGATATAAAAATCATGCTTTTAGAGAATTTAGCTTATATTCAAGCAAACATATCTCTAAAAATGTCTGTAGGAACTTTACAATCATAATTTGGAAACAATTTTAGTGTCCATCAACAGAACTGTTTAAAAATAATTCTGTATTCTGATTTAATTGACATGTGATATTACCTTATAATTCAGACTTTTAAAAATTCCCCAGGTAATTCTAATGTCTTGCCAAAATGGACGAAAAGAGATTTCCATGACTTTTGTACAGTGTAGATATTATCAGTTAAGATGACATATATCTGGGTGCCTGTCTCTATTCTTAAGCATAGCACTCTAAAGTTTACTTTATTTTTCTATAATGATTCACAGTTATCACTAAGTACATTGGTTTGTAATCACTGGCATAGTGGTGAGTAGATTTATTTCTAAAGTAGCTTTTAATAATTTTTCTTAAGTAATTAATGTTCATTGCAATATTATTTCTCTGAACATCATGCTGCTACCCTTGGCAGCTTTTTGCCATTTTTAGACAACTACTGCATTTGGTTAGTTTTATTTTCATTTATTTATTTTTATTTGGTTTATTTCTGTCCAATACCATTCCTCCAACTTTTTGGAAAAGAGAATCTCCTTACTTTACATATTGTAGTCACAGTGATTCAGGTAGTAGCATAGAGATTTATTTGCACATGACCAATTTTAGCAATCACATTAAATTCATATCCATGAGTATAATAATCAATTCTGCTTTAGGATATTAAGAAAGCTCTATTCAATCTTTTTCCTAGATCTGTAAGTGAAACTGACAGTGAAATTTCTTTCTTACGTTAGTTGAGATATAAAAAATATTTCCACTGACTACCTAATTTCTGACTACCACACCATGTGGGTTAGCTTCATTGAAAATACTGATAGAAGTAGGAAAGAGAGGTGAAGAGTGTGAGAGTTGGTGGTACCACTGACTTCTTTGGCATTTAAGGATGCTGTAGTTCCCCAGGTTTTTACAAATTTTTCTTCATGTCTGTGAGTCATAATATCTTATCTAAGAATATTTTGTTTTTAAGATAATACTATTTTGTTAGCTGTCATTTGCAATGATTATGTATCTTACTAAAGAAGCCTTTTTGATTTTCAGAGTTGAGTGTAGATTAACAAGATTAGTCCTTATTAGAAGTAAGTTTAAATTCAGTGAGGAAACTTTTAATGAGGTTCTGATTAGGTGTATATATTCATGAGATCACTTCATTTTTTCATGATTGTCAAGCACTATTTTCACTTGCTTTTGTTTTCTTTTCTGTTTCAAATAATTAATTTGTAAAATAAATGAGCTCCATATTTATGGAATTTTTCCAGACATAGTTTAATTGATTTTTTTACTCTACTATTACACATTTTATTCATATCTTCAAAATTGATTAAAGTCATAAAGTTGTCAATAAATATATAATAAACAACTACTATGTTCCAGATATTTTCCTGGGTACTGACAAGACAGAAGCTAATATCCATTTGTTAAATCACATTCACATTGATTAAGGATATTAAGAATAAAAAATAATACTCTTGTTTAAGATTACAACAATAGCAAATAGTGTTGTACAGACTTAGATAAAGAATAAGTAATTCAATATACATTTAAAACAGGTGATTCATATAACCTATTGCAAACAATTGAAAATGTAAATGAATTAAATATTTACTTATCTATATTTTTTTGCATTTAACTTTATTTTATGTATGAGGTATAACAAAAAAATACAGTGAATGTTTAAATAAAAAATGTATTACAATGAAAGACACATTGCCATTAATCTCCCTCAGAATGCTTCCCCCTTGCTTCAAACACACTTATCCCATCATTTTTGCCACTCTCTGAAGCAGTTCTGAAAGTCCTCTTTTGTATCTTTTGTTGTGCTGTCATGGCTGCCCTAATGTCCTGAGTTGATTCAAAATGTTTACTTTTCATGGCCATTTTGACATTGGAAAAAAGCCAGAAGTCACACGGTGCCAGATCCAGTAAATAAGGTGGATGAGGACACACTGTAATGTTTTTATTTGACAGAAAATGCTGTACCAGAAGCCATGTGTAACCTGAACTGATTCAGATCATCAAAGCAGCCACGACGGCGCAACTAAAGACAAAGAGGACTTACAGGAACTGCTTCAGAAAGTGGTTAGAACAATGAGGTAAGTGTGTTTGAAGCAAGGGGGAGTATTCTGAGGGGGACTAATAGCAATGTGTATTTTACCACAACACATTTTTTTTTAATTTAAACGTTCAGCATTTTTAAAATCACACTTCATATATGAGCCTTATAACTCCAAATATGCTACACAGTACTTTAAGACAAGGGAATTTTTATATAAATGGATGATGGCTGATGGGGATTTTGAATTTGTGTGTGGTTAATTGTGCATGCTTAATCTTTCAGCACACGTCAGTCACTGATGATTATCTCTGAGGGAATTAGAGCCATTTTTGTTTTTTCCTAAACATGCTATTTTGCTTTTTAAATTTTTGTTTAAAATAATACTTTAAAAATCTCTTTAATCCTAGTTGGGACTGTATTGTTATAGCTAAGACTGATCTGTAGCTGGTTAGAGAGAGAGGTAAAAAGCAGAAAAAAGAGTAACATGTTAAAAAACAATTCAACTGATTAAATTTGAAAATATAATTGGCTTTATTAAGCAATTTCTGAATTGGGCAATATTCCATGTAGCTACTAGAAGGGCATACCACAGTGTTGTAAAAATGGAAGATTTTTATAGAAAGAAGAATAAGACAAATAGATATTAACAAATAAGAATTATTTTTAATGACTTTTTTTGGGGGGAGGGAACAACAGGGCTTTATCATGTAGATAGCCTCTTCTTTCTGTGGGGTTGAGGGAATGGAGAGGGTCCACAGGACAGATTGATTGATTACCTTACTGGTGCTTGATCAGAAAATCCCAGACTCACTGGATTAAAATTAGAATAAAAGGAAAAGGGAGGACAAAGAAAATACATAATGCAGCAAATACATGGCCGAATTTAATGATTCTGGCACTAGTCAAATTCGAGGTGTGTCCCAGAGGGTTGTAGATGACTATAAAGTGACCGATGGACATGATGAGAACTGATAATTCCTTAGCTGAGAATTCATGAATGAAAAACTCCTGGCCAAAGCAGGCATCAGGGGAAATTCCAGTAGCATTGAACAAGAAGATTCTCAGCATGGTTGCAAATGATGAGATGAACAGTTCCAGGTCAGAGAAGGCCAGTATGGAGAGGAAATGGTACACAGGATCATGCAGAAATGTCTCTTTTTATGAAAAAGAGAAAGGGGCAATTTGCCAGGATGGCAATGATGTGCATGGGGCAAATATGTGTGGAGACCCAAATGTCATGTTTTATCCTTGGAATCCCAAGGAAAGAGAATGTACTAATATCCATTTCATGGGCATTAAACACTGACAATGCAGGGATGTGAGGGAATCAGGATGTGGGTCTCAGAAAAGCCTTTCTGCAATAGCATAAATAGATTAGCTCAAATGTGTATGCTTTAGTTATGTGGTTGGTTTGAATATTGAGATTGCAGCCATTTTCTTACAATAATTCTTTGAACTAAGACAGTGTATTTTATAATATGTAAATAAGATTAATATTAGGACCAGTATAAACTGAATATCAGGAGAAACATAAAAATATAAATATTCTGCACAAGTAGATACCAACAGACAGATATAAATATTTCAAATGCTTTTTTTAGACTTAATGTACAGAAATAAAACAGTAAATTTCACAGCCTCTACTTTTTATAGCATTTTAAAAAATAGTGGTGCCCTTAAATTTGAAAATTATATAGATAAACATAGCTTTAAATAAAGACATCACTTATTACAGTTGCATTTTTATTGAATAATATTAAACTTTAAGAAACAGTATTCTTTCAAAAATGGGGCTAGGACAGTTAAATCTCCACATCCAAGAGAATGAAGTTAGAGTCCTACCTCACTCCTTAAACAAAATTTATCTCAAAATATATCACAGACATTAAGTCCAAGAAACAAAACAATGAAGGTCATTAAAGGAGACATTGGCAGTAAATTTTTGTGACCTGGGGTTAGGCAATGGATTCTTAAATACTACAACAAAAGGACAACAACAAAAAATGTACATTCGACTTTATCAAAATTAAAAAAAACATTTTTGATTCAAAGGACATCAACAAAAAGTGAAAAGACAACCAACAGAATTAATTTGTAAACCATATATCTGGATTCGTATGAATAGTATATGTATAAAGCATTATTACAAGTATAGAATAAAAAGAAAAGATTATTGGCATCACTTGTCATTAGGAAAATGCAAGTAAAAATAAAATTGTGATACCACTTCACAAACATAGAATAGCTAAAATTAAAAAGACAAACAATAAAAATTGTTGGCAAAGGTGTGAAGAAATATGAACTCTCCTACATTGCTGGTAAGATTGTGAAATTTGTTCACCAATTTTGAAAGCTATTTTGGTATTTTTTCAAAGATTGAATAAGAAGTTTAATATGACCCAGGAGTTCTACTTTTAGGTATATATCCAAGAACAATGAAAGCATATGTTTAGAAAAATATGTGTAGCAACCAATTTTCATCAAGTGATGAATGGATAAACTGTTGTATACTCCTACAATGGAGTATAATTTGCTAATAAAGTTAGTACAATACTTACATATGCTACAACACAAGTTAATCTTGAAAACATTATGCTAAGTGAAAAGAACCAGTTACAAAAGACAAATATTGCGTTACCCCATTTGTATGAATGTCCACAATAGGTAAACTTATAGAAGCAGAAAATAGATGAATGGCTTTCAGGGACTGGAGGAAGAGATAAATGGAAAGTGACAGTTAGCAGTTATAAATTTTTTGCATTAAAAATATTCTAATATTAGTGGTAACAGTTGTACAACTCAGTTAATACACGAAAAAAAACATTGACTTGTACCCGTAAAAGTATAAATTTTTATGATTTGTCAATAGTAACTTAATTAAGCTGTTATGTAATACATGTAACATAAAACTGCATTTTAAAGTACTTATCTTTATATTTCTCTTACACACAAGAAAAACTTACAATAAGAAAATGACTTTTTTTAAATTAAGAAAACCCATATGGAACACTCAGTATGTTCTCACTATAACTGTGGTGCAGAATAAATTGGTCTGACTAATTTCCATGAAAATTTGAGGTTAACTGAGATAGCTGGGCAGCCACTTAGGGCCAAATGTATGTGTATGCATGGAATACAATAAAGGAATGCCAACCTGGAGTCACTTTTAAAAAGATCTTGTTAAAACAATGAGGACATGGATAAAAGAATAAAAATCAGTTGACTAAAGAAAAGGCACAGTTTATCAGTAGTCTCAATGACAGTGTCTAGCAGTGGAGTCTATGAAGACTGCAAATGTGCTCTGCCAGAAGGAGCAGAGGAGGCTTAAGGGTATTTTCTTTATAAGATTAATTTTTTTCAGTTACAGGAGATAGTATGACATTCCTATTAAAGGCTATACACAATTCTAGCATCTAGGACATCTTTATTTCCTCCCTTTGTCTTCTGTTTCTGAAGGATGGGTCCATTATCCCATAAACACACATACCATGGAGTTTATGGCTTCCATACTATTACTCCAGAAGATAATTTAAAATAAAGTGTGCAGTGATCAATGAAAATAAGTAATTTGTTTAAAGAATACATTTTTCTAAAGAATAGCATAAATTATTTTCCTTCAATCCAGAGGAACATAAAACAGATTTTGATATCTTTTTATTATTAAATTTATTTGGGTGACATTAGTTAGGAAAATTACATAGATTCCAGGTGTACAATTCTACAGTGCATTGTCTATGTGTTGCATTATGTGTTCACGACCCAGAGTCAGTTCTTTTTCTATCATCATATATTTTACTCCCCATCCCTCCTCTCTTACCCACTCCCTCCTTACCCTTACATAACCACAGAACTATTGACTATGTTCATGAATTTTTTTCTTTGTTGCTTTCAGTTTTCTACTCTGCATATAAGTGAAGTCATACGGTGCTTGGTTTTTTCTGTTTGGCTATTTCACTTAGCATGATGATCTCAAGGTCCATCCATATTGATGTAAATGGCAATATTTAGTCTTTTCTTATAGCTGAGTAATATTCTATTGTATACCTATACCACAGCTTCTTTATCTAGTCATCTATCAAAGAGCACTTTGGTTGTTTTCATGACTTGGCCACCTTGTCCAGTGGTGCAATGAACATTGGGGCACCTTTGTGAACTAAGGTTTTCAAATTTTGGGGGTAGATAACCAGAAGGGGGATTGCCAGTTCATATGGTGACTTCATTCCCAATTTTCTGAGGAACCTCCACACCGTCTTCGATAGCAATTGTACCAATTTACATTCCCACCAGCAGTGTGCAAAGGTTCCTTTGTTCCATAGCTTCTCTAGCGCATGTTATTTGTTGCCATGCTGATAACTGTCATTCTAACAGGTGTGAGGTGATATTTCATTGTGGTTTTGCTTTGCATTTCCCTGATAGCTAATGAAGTTGAAAATTTTTTCATGTATCTGTTGGCCATTTGCATGTCTTCCTGGGTGAGGTGTCTGTTCAGGTCCCTTGCTCACTTTCTAATTGGACTGTTTGGTTTTTTGTTGTTAGGTTGTATGAGTTCTTTATATATTTTGGATATTAGCCCCTTCTTGGAGGTGTTGTTTGCAAATATTTTCTCCGATTCAGTTGGCTGTCTCTTTGCTTTGTTGATGGTTTCTTTTGCTGTGCAGAAGCTTTTTAGTTTGATATAGCCCCATTCATTTTTGCTTTTACTTCCCTTGCCTTTGAGGTCAGGTTCATAAAGTCCTCTCTAAACCAAGGTCTGTAAGTTTAGTGTGAATATTTTCTCATATACAGTTTATTTGGGTGGGGGGTCTTATTTGGAGGTCTTTAAGTCATTTTGAGTTAATTTTGGTATATGATGACAATTCAAAGGTCAGATTCATTCTTTTGCACATTGCTTTCCAATTTTCCCAGCACCATTTCCTAAAGAGGCTTTTTTCCCCCATTGTATATTTTTTGTTCTTTTGTCAAAAATTATTTGTCCACATATTTGTGGTTTATTTCTGGGTTTTTAATTCTGTTCCATTAGTCTGTGTGTCTGTTTTTCTGTCATTTTCAATATTATAAAAATTGAGCAACACCTATTGTTAAATGCTACTCTGGATGCTGTAAAGTTTTTGTTTTTTCTTTATTTGTTTGTTTTGGTGGATTATGTTTATTTCTACCCCATATAATAAACACAGATTGATTCTTAAATTCTTGGTCAAAATCTAATTCAGTAATAAGAGTAATTTAGCATATAGTATGCTCTCTTTGATATTATTTGTGCTTTTATTCTATCTTATGTAAGCAATAGTTTGATAAACACTGACATACACTGAATGAAGAATGTTATATTCTCAATTTGGAGACTTCTACATTTAAGTTACATGATAAAGTGGAATTTATAAAATGTCCACTTTTACATTATTACTCGTAATCCATGACCTGATAGACCTTTTTTTTTGTTAGAATCATAAGGTTGCTTTCTTATTTATTAAGAAAATAAAAAAGTAAAGCAAAAGTGTAAATCTAGTAAAAAGCATGCTGAGTTAAGACAGACTATGGAGAAAGAAACTTCTAGTGGTCACTATTGCCTTCTCACTGATGCCCACTGCCAATTCAGTGGTCTCATGTATCTGCAGCAACTTATACGAATATAATTGTGTGAGGCAATAACTCTACTATTCAGCAAACATGTCCAAGAGCCATGTCTAGGTACCCAGATTTGAATATTTCTCTTTGCTCAGCCAATGATTCTGGCCTAGCACTTGGTTAATTGACATTATTTGGAAGGACTCTAGACTTTTACCATGCATTAATAGAATTGCTGAATGTTTAGAGGGTAAGAGTAATGACAACCATCCTCATCCCTTGGCAACTGCAGTCATACAGGTACTATGTAGATTTCTCGCTTGAGCTGTTGCAAAGGTAAATGATAGCTATTAACATCAGGAAAGTTACTAAAAAGTTGGTTAAGTCACTGGACTCCCATGTTAAAATAAAGAAAAAATGGAAGTGGTATGCAGTCATCAGAACTTAATTGCTTTGTAGGTACAAAAATTTCTGACTTCAGATTTCAGTCCTATCTCCCTGAAGCTCTCCTATTGGCCCAGAAAATTTTGGTGATTCTAGCTCAAAAGACTTTACTCAAAGAGTAAGGGAACTGTGGTGCAACCTCAAAGGGCACTGGAGCCAAGGAGAGTTATCCAACTTTTTGTAAATGGAAAGAATTAATTTTTTGAGGAAAATACACCTATGCCTCCTCTGATCCCTCTACCAGAATTATGCTCACCACATCCATGACCTCAGAGCACCACCTTAATAATCTTAGAGCAGTTTACAGTGTACAATAACTATGCTTTACTGTGTTTGCCTCCTTCACTAGATTTTACTTCTTTAAATTTATAAATGTTCCCTGATGTATTTTGATAAGGTTTTGAAAATGTAATTTTTATTTAGCACCAGCAAGGACAGTGGGTTTCAACCTGGCATGCACATCAGATTTCAGAATAAAGTTTTATAAAAATATACATTTTTAGGCCTACTTTATACTCACTAAATTTCTTTAATTGGTATTTTTAGTAGTGTTGGTATTTTCTTGATATATTATGCATGTTATTTCCGATGAGTATTATGTTGCATATCAACATTGTTTCCAGTCTAAAAATAATGCTTACTTTTTATATAGATCTGATATAATATTCACTGTCCTTGAATATAGGCTATATCATTATCTTTAAAGACATTTTATTTAACCTTTTTTTTGTAATAGTTTTATTATTTTGTTTTACATGCCATAAAATGAACCAAATTTACTTGTCAGTAGCTTTGTGTTATCAACTCTCATTAAACTTTTTACACTGAATGGTATAAGTAATATATTAATGATCATTTTAAGATAAATTAATTCCCTTAAGTTAGCTTGACTATCTTAAAAATAGTTTTTGTTTGACTAAGATGTGTTAATGAAGCCTTTGTAATCAGCAGCAAGCCACACAGTCTTCGATAGAGAAAGACCCTGTCAGAGCCCATGGAAAAGAACCTCACCAAGCACTTCGAACTCCAAAGAATAAACTCTTGGGTAACTTTCAGACTACAGGCATACCTAGAGAGTATTGCAGCTTTGGATCCAGACCATTGCAATAAAGAGTAAGAATAATTTTTTTATTTTCCAGTGGTATTGTTACTGAAGGGAAAAACCAGGAGTCTGCTGCCCACACCCATATGAGAGGCAGAGCCTTGGTAGAAAAGAAAAGGAGTCTTTATTTAAAAGCTACAAAATTTCTAAACACCCAAAGAAAATCTCATCATTCTCATCATCTCCCTTGTTAAATCAGACCAGTCCTTGGTTCCACACAATTCTTTTTCTCTTTTTAGAAGCATACCATCGTTTAGAGGTGTCGAGCCCCGCACGAAATGGGCAGTGGTAAACAGGAAGGGTGGCACAAAGTGATGAAAGATAAAAATATATTATAAGCAGTGTCAAGGGGCTCCAGTCTCATGAACTGAGTGCCTAATTGGGTCAACACATAGCTTTTATTGATGGACATACAAGGAAGTGAAACTGGTTTTTCCATGGTCTTTGAGTTACTTTGCTTAGGAGACTGCTTTCCCGAAAGTCTCCATTGTGTTCCAACATGCATTGTGTCTCTATGACTGTGGTTCTCAACCTTCCTAATGCCACGACCCTTTAATACAGTTCCTCATGTCGTGGTGACCCCCAACCATAAAATTATTGGTAGCTGCTCTCTACACATGTGTGACTCGTCCACATAAGTACATTATGGTGCCAACCCTGTCACATACACCTGTATTTGTATGGGGTGTATGTGATGGGGTTGGCATGATGATCTCATCACACTGGGTACTCGTATGTGGGTGTATCTGCATGTGGGTGGACCTGCCTGGAGACAGATAGAGGAGTGGTGTCTCAGTTCCTAAGACCATCAGAAATATGTGTTTTCCTATGGTCTTAGGTGACTTCTATGAAAGGGTCATTCAACCCCCAAAGGGGTTGCGACCCACAGGTTGAGAACTGCTGTTCTATGAGAACATACAGCTCCAAGGACTCAGTGTACCAAAACCATCCCAAGGGGTTGACTCAGTACCTAAGTCAATTCTAAGAAAGCAGTACTGATATCATTCTATCAGGTCACCACTGGAGTAATGTGGGACACAAGGCAGCCAGAGGTAGGAGATTAACCTCAGAGAGGGGACTCACCTCTGTTGAGCCCAAGCTCTCTCCTGATGGTCCATACGTGACTGTGCCTGTCTTGGGTTGTTTCTCCCTCGAGGAATCTCATCCGTCATTGACTAACCAGTCATACTCCAGGGCCACACAGGGTGATGTATGTGAGTGAGGAAAGAACAATACCCCCGAGAGAGGGTCAGTTCTGTTTCCTAGATATTCTATGCCCTTGTGGCCTCCACAATTAGCTCCTGCCTTAGGATGTCATGGGGGATGCCTGAGGGGACAGACCAGTTGGCAGTTGTAAGGCAACATGGGGAGCACAGACAACTGCAACACCATCCTCTCGGTGGATCTCCCTCACTCCTAAGCCCCAGGTATCAGGAGACTGAGCTGCTCTTCTGTGCCTAACCTCCCCTGCTGCTTTCTATGATTCTGGAGAACCAGGGCCTGACAGGGCAGAAGAGAGAATTTCCATTCTCCTTTATTTTAAATTCCCCACCCATGCTCTGTGCAGCGAAAAGGGTTCAACTTTCCAGCAGCCAATTGTTCTAGGCTGACCAATTGGCATCCTTCTCTGCAGCCCTAAAGAAGATTAGGATAGTCTTTTATTCTGTCAACAACATTCTTTCCTGAGGTGTACGCCTTTGCACCCAGTGCCCCAGCCAGAGGTGTTTCCATGGGGAAAGGGGGATGAGATCCTTTGATAAATTGGAACTGGGATTTTAAGAAATCTGATCAGGCTGGGAGGTCAGTGGAAGGGGCTAATCTCTTAGAACTCTTATAGTTCTAACTTTCTGTTTGTAAACTCCATGGTTTCAATTTCCTGTACCCCTAATGTGTGTGTGTGTGTGTGTGTGTGTGTGTGTGTGTGTGTGTCTCGTCCATCTTGGAATAGAGCCAGAGCATGCACGTAGCTGGCCAGGAATGCATGTTCTCAGGCTCTCAGTACTTTATCTTCTCTCTCACTCTTTTTTTTTTAACTTTTCTCAAATAAATCCTTTTGGTGATGGATTACCAAGTTGATGTTATTGTCAAGTCAACATTTGGGGGCTTGTCTAGGATCCAAAGATCAATAAATTACAATGGCACCAGAGCGCATGAATAAGAGAGGTGCCCAACAAAAATAGAGCTGTTTGAGGTCACTGTTTACTCTTTGATTCAGAGGCCTCAAGTGAGTTCTCTCTTAAATGTGAGCTAGCACTTTTGTGTCTAAAGCTCTTCAGGCTTTATTGGGGAATCATTTATAGAGAGGTGTGTGTGTGTGCATGCACACATGCATGAATGGTGTGTGAGTGTGCTGGTGTGTTAAAGGCCTTGTCTAATTGTCTATCTGTTGTGAGTACTCAGTGTAATATGTTGGCCTGATTTCCTTGAGATGTCTTTTGAGACTAAATTGGCTTATGCCTAAAATCCTTTTGGGGATAAGGGTTTATTTCTATGGAAATTAGTAGGTTTGGCTCAAAGAGAAAAGTGCCACCCAGCTCTGCCTATATCAAACTCCTCAAGGGTTGGTTGTTTTCCTAGAACTGGCTTCTCAGCCTAGGGTCTGACCTAACTGTTCTAGAGTGAGGCAAGCTGAAGACCTGCTGTTCTCTTGAACTGTAGGTTATTTTGTGCTGAGCAATAGCAAAATGGAATCTTACTTATCTAAGTTTGGGACTATTCCTTTATCAGGAATGCAGGATGAATACATGGTTAGAACCTGAAGTAAATTTTCATGTGCATATCTAACTAAATGGGCAGATCTGACTAAAAGTAATTTATAAAATCAATGGCTAACATAAGGAACTTTTGAGATTCCCGAACTTAAATTTATTGAAACTGAATTAAGTAATAATAGAGCTAAAATTGAAGAAGCTGAATGGAATGCCCTTTTTGAATGGTATATTGAGGCTTCCAAAAGAAACAATACATCTGAAGTTGCCTTTTTGCAGGATAGTCTTAACAAAGGCTATTAAAATTTCTAAAGGAGAGACAAAGTTATCAGAAGCAACCTGCCCTCCTCCTACAGTGCTGTCTTGCCCTTTCTCCACTGCTCCATTGTCTCCTAATACATTTATCTCAGTCTTCCTCTTCCTCCACTGCTCCCTTGACTTCTGCTTTGCCCCAGTGCCACTTTCTGCTGAACTCTCTCCTGCATCTCCCTCTGAATTTATTGGTACATTTCCATTTAAGATTAACCCTCTCGGGATCCTAGCAAACTCCAGGTCTCCTATGTCCCATGGACTAAAGCTGAGTTACAAGCCATTGTAAAGGAATTTCCTAAACTAACTAAGGATTCTCACAAATTTTCTGAGGAATTTGATATTACTATTCAGGCTTACCAGCCTGAGTTTTCTGAATTGTCTCAATTAATTAATATGTTAGTTGGCAAAAGTCAGTCTCATCATTGGATGGGAATTGCTGGATGGGAGCATCCTGAGAGAGACTTAGAAAAGCAAACTTCCAATTTCTGGGAAGAAGCTAAGAAAGTTGTTAAAAAATTACACCAAGAAATTCCTAAGGTTTTCCCAAGGTCCTTTAATTGGAACAAAATTCAGACTTGCTCACAAAGATCTGATGAAACCATTCATGATGGCAGAGTCAACAGAAGGATGACTGTGAGCCGGAGGAAAGGGGTTGTCCCAATTTATTATCTGCTGCCTCTAAATTAAAAAGATAGAGAAGGAATGTGGGAAGGGGATTTGCTTGTAAGTAGGACCATTCCCAGTTGTCCTGAATCTAAAAGTAAGCTCTGGACCTATTCAACCATAGGCCTTTCTTCCCCAAATTATATTATTATGTAGCTTTGGCCCTTTTCTGAAGGGTTTTGCAGGAAGAAAGGGGGAGGAGCTTACACCCAGTGATATAAAAATCCATAAACAATGTAAGGGGGGGATGCTTCCCACTCTAGGGTCAGCCCCCTTGACAATCTTTAACTTTTAACTTTTCTATAATAAACTTTAGATTTATGTATTTTCACAAACTGTCTCTTAACTGAATTCTTTCCTTCAAGAGACAGAGAACTGAGGGAAAAATCATCATTTCACAGTAACATCTTGCTGGTGCACACAAATTTGATTATTTCCAGATAAGCAATGGACTCTCCTCTGAAGATTCTTCTTCCTTCTTCCTTTCTATATTCCTTTCTATGATTAAATCACCATCAGCTCCATAAGGTGATGGACACAAGTAGACATGTAAATGCCATTAGGGCATCTCTCACCTTAAAATCTCCTGTGACAGGATGACTCAGACACAGTCTGGGACATCAGGTATAGGTCCTATGGAGCACAAGAAGAATGTCCATGCAATGGGTAGGAACACAGTTCATAAGCATTCATGCCCACTTCCCATGGTGCCTCCCTAGAATGTTTCATAGGTTACTCGGTTAGTCTTTCTCTCTCTCCCATCTTTTTTTCCCATCTGTTTGGAATCCTTTCTTTGGGATGTCAACTTGATAATAACATCGACTAGGTGATCAATCACCAAAAGGATATATTGGGGAAAAGTTAAAACAATAAAAGGTACCAAGAGCCTAAGAACATGTGTTCCTGGCTGGACACATGCAAGCTCTGGTTCACTTTCAAGATGAAGGATATATATATATATATATATATATATATATATATATATATATATACACACACACACACACACACACACACACACATTAGGGATACAGGAAGTTGAAACAAACCATAAAGTTTACAAACAGAATGTTAGGACCATAAGAGTTCCAAAAGTGCAGGTAACCAAGGACTGGTCTGATTTAACAAGGGAGATTACGGGAATGATGGGATTTCCTGATCAGATTTCTTAAAATCCCAGTTTTAATTTATCATGCCCCCATTTTGATTCAGATCTTTCTTTGAAAGCATCACAGATCAATAGCCAGGTCTTCAGTCTTCAGCATTTTCTCTCTTGATGTCAGAAAGGACTTTTTCTAGGTGTCATCTTTCACATCAGAGGGAAAAGGTATGGTTTAGAAACAACTTATGCCCAGGGTTAAGGAGGTAGAAGGTGCAGAGCTTAATACCAATAAGAATTTTAAAAGAGGATTAGAGCAACATAACAATCTAGTCTACATGATGGATTGAAACCAGGAAGTCAAACCTGTAAATAGTGAAAGAAAGGTGATCATAGTTGATCAGATCTAAGTTCTTTATGACATTTCCAAAACCAGAAAAATACCAGAGATTCCCCCAACTTGTCATAATAGCTTTGGAAATGAAAACAACAACACATTTCTCCTAAGGACTAAAGAAAATGAAACAAAAGTTTTTATTAAGAAAATAAGTTGACAGTCTGACTTAGGCACTTTGTCAATATGTCTACTTTAAGCAATATGTTCACAAGGCTTTAGTTTCAGGTCACCAGACTGTGTGCAGTTCCTGTCAAAATTGTGTGCCTTCTTTAGGTGTGACACATGTATCCAAGAATCTACTCCCTAGAGTTTAGCAGCACAGGGTTTAGTCAAGAGTACCCGGTAAAGGCCTTTCCAGCGAGGGAGTTTTCTTGAGGTCTCTTTTCCAGTAAACAAAATCTCCAGGTTGTAGAGTATGGATTTTTAGTTTTTCACTTTTCTGGAGTGCACTGTGAAAAGTTTGTTCTACCAAAGTATGATTAATTATATAGAAGTAATTAAGCCTTTACAACACTGAAGTATGTCTCCTTTCACCAACTGTGGATCAAAAGAAGCAGGGGCCAAATGCATAGGGCATCCTATAATTCTTTCAAAAGGTGAAAGCTTATGAGTCCCAGAATGGGTGGATCTGAAATTTAAAAGGACTAATGGCAATGCTTTTGACCACGGTATTTGAAGCATTTCTACAAATTTTGCTAATTGAGTTTTAATAATGCCATCAGTGCATTCAACCTATCCTGAAGATTAAGGATGGTATGCACAGTGAAAATGCTGTAGAACTGGTTAGATAGCACCAACTTGTTTTATTACCTGACCAGTAAAGGGGGTTCCTCGATCACTGTGGAATTCAAGAAGAGTTCCCAAAGTTGCAATAATTTTCTCTAACAGCACTTTAGCCACTGTGGAGGCATTCGTTTGTTTACAAGGGAAAGCTTTGGTCCAGTGAGAAAACATACATATTGGGACTAAAGCATATTTATACCCATGAGATGGGGGAAGCTGTATAAAATCTACTTGCTGGACCTGAAATGGTTTCTTTGGCAACCTAAAATGTCCAAGGGCAGTGCAAACAGGCTTCCCTGTGTTGTACTTTGGACAGATGGGACACTTTTTGCAACCCTGTTAATATCTTTTCACCAATATTGGTTCATGAATGCTACCATTTTGTCAGTGAACCAATGGTTTAACGCATGTACAGTAGTTAGGAGTGGAAATTTTAGACTTTCTGGTATGACTGGGTTGTTACTTGGTTCAAACCAGAGCCTTTTTTCTTTATCAAACTAGAAGTTGTTAGATTTCCAGTCTTGTTTTTCTTCCTTCAAAGCCAATTGCTGAGCTTCTCTGGCCAGCTTTTCTAAGTTATCAACTTGAAAAGCATCTCTTTGAACCATGACAGAGGTTTGGCTGCTGCTACTGCCTTTAAAGGCAGCATTTTTAGCTGAAATGTCAGCAAGGTGATTCCCTTTAGCTTCCAGGGAGTTATGTTTAGAATGTCCTGGAATCTTAATAACAGCTAAAGCATCAGGTAAAAGTATAGAGTCCAATAATTGCTTAACATATGGGCCATTTTAAATTTTATCTGCATTGGAGGTAAGGAAACCACATTGTTCCCATAACATATCAAAGTCATGAACTACTCCAAAGGCATACCTACTGTCAGTATAAATGTTAACAGTTTTACCTTTTGCTAAAATGCAAGCTCCAGTGAAGATATATAATTCAGCCTGCTGTGCTGAAATGGCCAGAGGCAAAGATGCTGCCTCAATGACTTCAGTAGGAGGTACACTGGCATAACCCACACAATACTCACCATTTTCATTTTTTAAGTGTGCACCATCTGTGAACCATGAAAAATCAACTTTATCTAAAGGAGTCTTCTGCAAATCATCACGAGTCGGGAGATGATCGGTCAGTGTCAGGCAGTAATGAAGTGCTTCTTCAGTCTCAGAGGGGAGAAAGGTAGCTGGATTTAGATTATTACAATGAGACAGGGTTATGTGGGAAGCAGTTAACAAAAAGATTTCATAAGAAGTAAGGTGACTAGCTGAAAGATGCTGAGAGTGGTGAGAGTTCAAGAGAGCTTCTACTGCATGTGGAACAAAAATGGTTAGAGAGGATCCAGCAACAATTTCCTCTGTGGCCTTAACTAGGGAGGCAGTAGCAGCATTAGCCCTAAGACAAGGAGGGTATCCCTAGGCCACAGGGTCCATTTGTTGATTGTAGTAGCCTAGGGGTTTGTAGTGATCCCCATGTTTTTGAGTGAGCACTCCAAGGGCATTGCCTTTCTTTTCATGCACAAAAAGGAAAAGGGGAATCTGATAGGATGCCCAAGGGATGGTGGAGTTATTAAATTTTTCTTCCAGTCTTTAAAGGCTATGTCATTCCACTCTTCCCATGAGACTGGGTCAGGACTGTCATTCTTTAGTAAAACATACAGGGGTTTTTCTATGAGGAAGATTTAAGATCCAATTCCAGCAGTAGCCAACTAGCCCAAGAAAACATTGCAATTGACACTGAGTTTTGAGCCTTGAGAAACTCTAGACACAAGGAAGCCCATCTAGATCCAGGCATAGTCCTTGTTCTGATATCAGAAGTCCCAAATACCAGACCTAACTTTGAACAAGTTGCAATTTTTCTTTAGAAACCTTATGTCCCTTCAAGGCCAAAAGTTCCAGTAGATGTATGCTATCTTCCTGTCAGAAAACCTGAGAAGAGCAAAGAAGTAATTCATCCACATATTGCAACAAGGGGGAGACTTTAGAGAACATGACATCATCCAAATCAGTCTTCAGGATCTGTGAGAAATAAGAAGGGCTTTCATAAAACCCTGAGGCATTACCATCCAGGTGTATTGCTTTTGTTCCCAAGTGAAGGCAATGAGGTATTGGCTAGCTTCATCAACTAGGATGCTAAAGAAGGCACTGCATAAATCAATTACTGTAAAGAATTTACTTCCATCTGAAATGGATGCTAGTAATGTATGAGGATAAGGAACTATGGGCTTTTGAGGAATCACAATGTGATTTACTGCTCAGAGGTCCTAGACAAAGCTCTACCCTCTTCCCTTTGGCTTTTTCACAGGTAAAATAGGAGTGTCACATGGACTAGTACAAGGAATAATAAGGCCTTGAGTTATGTAATCCTCTATTATGGACTTTATACCTTGAAAGGCTTCTTTACTTATAGGATATTGATGAATTCTGTGCAGAGGCTTTAAAGGATCAATTTGAACCTTAATAGGAAGTGCACTGTGAATTCTGCCAATATCAGTTGAAGATTTTGCCCATAAAGAAGGTGGCAGTTGTTCCAATAGGGACTGTCACATCCAGCATGACACGAGCGGTGGGAACACAAGAAGGGCGATGTGAAGTTAAGAAACACAGCAGCCAAGAAAATATTATAAGCAGGGTCAAGGGGTCACAGCATCATGGACTGTGTGCCCAAATCAGGCCAATACATAGCATTTGTTGATGGATAGAATGAAGAAGTGAAGCTTGTATAGGGAAATAAAAACCTTCCTCTTTCCAAGGTCTGTGATTATCATGCCTTATGGCTGTTCCCCATTGTGTTCCAGCACATATTCTGCCTTTACAAATATATATAGCCCCAAGGTCTCAATGTACTGAACCCCCCCCCGGGGGTGGGGGTTGACTCAGTATCCAAGTCATTGCTAAGGAAACATGACTGATATCATTCTATAAGGTCATCACTGGAGCAGCATGGGACACAAAGCAGCCTGGGGGTAGGAGATTAACCTCAGAGGGTGAGGGTCTGTGCCTCACCTCTATAGAGCCCAAGCTCTCTCCTGATGGCCCCTATGCAACTGCACCTGTCTTAGGTTGTTCCTCCCTTGAGGAATCTTACCCATCATTGACTAACCAGCCATCCTCCAGGACCATACAGGGTGATGTGAGGTATGCAAGTGAGGTAGGAATAGTACCCTTGAGAGAGGGTCATTTCTGTATCCTAGACATTCCATGCTCCTGTGGCCTTCATGCCCAGGTCCTGCCTTAGGATGTCATGGTGGGGACAGGTTGGCAGATGTAAGGCAACATCTCCCCCTTTTTGTTTTTGTAATAGGAGAAACACAGACCTGGCAGTTTTCTCATTTATAGCCCATTGTACAACTTGTTCACATCTAAGGACTAAATAAAATAGAAGAACAATGATTAGCAGCAGTGTAGTTGCACTCACAAATGCTCCACCTAGGGTCTTCACCCAGGTGAGAGGGTTTAAATTAGACACCACTTCCATTGCCATGGAAAGTGTCTCTTCTCCTGATAGGAGAAAAAGGGTGGCATGAGTCATCTGATCCACTTCTTGCTGCAGCTGCAGAATATCTACAGTGAGGTTGGCAGTATATCCCCAGAGGTGAGCTCATACCTCTGACCATGGAGTTTTATTTCAGTTGTAAGAGAAAGGATTGACACAATAGTTAGAAACATCCAAAAAACATTTTACTGTAATCATGGTATGGAGATTTTCTAATTGATCTCCAAGAAAAACTACAGTTGTCTCCAAATCAGCCAATCTAATATTAATTTCTTGACCAATTTTGATTTGTTGATTTCAAGCCTTACTTGCATTTTCATGCCATTCCTGCACAAACTGAGTAGTCTGTACAGCTTGATGTAATGTTACTCCAGAGATGGCAGCAACAGCAGCTATTGCTATAATTTCCATAATAGCTGCAGTTAGGAGGCCAATAAATCTTTGTCCAATGTAAAAATCTTATGAAGGAGTTGTACAATATGAACAATTGGAGAGCCTTCCCACATCCTAGGGGCTTGGACAGATAACCATAGTCCCTGTCTCCTTCTTAAAATCATAACTTGATTTTAAGTTGGTCACGGGAGGCATTATAAATTGAGGAATTAATTCATGTATACAAATGACCTTGAAAGCATTCAACCATTTTTAGGGTTGAATCAATTGTAAAATTTCCCAATAGAAAAACAAAAGGAATTTTAAGACAAACTTGTAAATCAAACCTTTTTGTTTCTTTAAATTTAAAGGTATATTTTTTGTTTTCATCTTTTGTATAATTTCCTTCCCAGATTTTATTTTGTCCTAAACTTAAGGCCACCTTCCATAAAGTTTTTGTAATGGGCCTCAAATGGGCTTTATCATTTTTAATTGAGGTAGTGCTAGGACTTTATCCAGTCAAAAGATAAAAATATTAAAATGTAAAATAATTTTTTAAGGAAATTCTTGTCCAAATAACTGCTCTCTTATGGATTGAGGATCAGAACATTTTAAATGAGAGCACACACAAATCATGGCACCATAGGGCCCCAATCAACTATAGTACCATGAGAATCATTAAATAATATTTGCCCTAGCATTCCCCAACATTCCTCCCAATGAATGTGGAAATGTGCATCAATTTGATATATATTTTGAGGACAAGAACTAAGGGAAGGAGAAAAACTATGAGTATTTATCTCTTGGGTTTGAAATCCTTTTCCAGAAATTATAAACAAATCATTATAAGTATCATTTCCTTTTTCTTTTGGAAGTACTCAAACCTGAACAGTGAGAGTTAAGCATGGAGAATCAGGTTTAATTCAAATGGGGGGGGGGGGGAATAAATATAGCCTAAAGCAGTATGGCCAGAAAGAATAAACTTTAAACCTTCCTCTTCAGAAAATTTTGGACCTCTTGGCATCTTATCCAGATGAATTAAAAAAATTTAAAGTAAACATATCTCTTGCCAGTTGTATCTGTGGAAGGCCCTTTACTTCTCCCCCCCCTTTTTTTCAAGAATTTCTTTTGCAATACATCATAAAAACTTGCATAGAAGGAACTCCATCCCAGTTCTTTGATCCTTTAACAAAACAGTTCTAACTGCAAGACAGCACAAGAGTCAAAGGAAATTAAAACCTATTGAAAAACTATCTCTGGGAGTTCCCTGGTAGTGTAGTGGCTTAAGGCTTCAGTGCTGTCAATGCTGCAGCCTGGGTTCAATTCCCAGCCAGGGAAATACCCACATACCAAAAAAAAAAAAAGAAAAACCATTTCTCCTCAGAATCTAAAACATGCATACAGAGACAGAAGCATTGTGATTGAGCACAAAATTTTCTTTTTGTTAATGGCCTAAAACTATACATTTACCATTTATTCAATATCTTGTCTAATGGACCAGAAATTGGGACTAAGATTTTAAATCCCATTGCTGATCTTAGAATTAAAGTGGCCCTATGTACATACACATGAACAAATCTGGATATATATACACAGATACACAGACACAAAACAGATATTATCTTTGGATGCTTGGTCTAATTGCACCCATTCAGGACATGCAAATTGTGGGGCCTAGGAGACTCCGTTTTGACAGTTAGCCGCCATTTCGAGAAAAGCGAAACCAAAGAGCACAACAGACTACTTCCCTTATTAGGAAAAATCTCAGCGTTCACCCAGTTCCTGCTTCCCGCCCCACGTCCCTCCACCTACCCAGTAATGCCACAGCATGTCACCCCACCCGCCTGCAAATTTTTTTCCTTTAAATTCCCCTGCCTATCCAGGTTCAGGGTCATTCTCTCTGCTGCCTTGGAGGGTGGATGGACCGAGCTCAAGCTTGTAGCAATAAAGTCTCTTTTTGTATTTACATCGGAGTCGGTCTCTTGGTCGCTGTGGGGGTTGAAAACGGGGAGTACAACACCATGGGGGCTCATCCGGGATCTCAACAGCCTCAAGACCACTGCCCGGAGAGACTTACACCACTGGTGAGTAAGATCGGCTGCTTCTGAAATTCTGCCTCTAAAAATCTGCTTCTGTATAGGCAGTCGATAGTGGGCTGGGTGGACACACCCATTAACCGCCGACCCCGGAGGGATGGAAGACGTTCCGTGTCCTCCTTCAGTTATCTGGAGAGGACCTTTGGGAGTCCCCTCATCTGAAATTATCTGGAGGAAACCCTTAAGGGTCCCTCATCTGAGATTCTGATCCATTTATTGTGTTGGCCAACTGTCTGTTTGTTTATTTGTTTGTCTGTACCCTCTGGCGCCTGAGCCTTGTTCTGACTGAAGGACAAACTGGGACAGACGACTTCTTCACCCCTAGACCTCATTCTTGGACATTTCTCTGATGTCCAGAAGTGAGCCCATAACCTCTCAGTTGAGATCCAAAAAGGAAAATTAACCACCTTTTGTTACTCAGAATGGCCTTCATTCCATGTAGGATGGCCGCCAGAAGGAACCTTCGACCGCACTCTCATCACGGCTATAGAGGGAGGCATTTATCAGCCCCGAGGAGGTCACCCAGACCAGGTGCCTTACATCTCTGTGTGTAAAGACTTAGTTGAAAACCCCCCTCCCTGGATAAAAACCTTTCCTTCCACTCCAGGCCCCCTCTAAGCCTGCAGACGTTCTGGCCATTAAGAAGAAAGAAACCAAAGCATCGAAACCATCTTCCCCTCCGCCATCGGCCTCTCTTTACCCTATTTTACAGGGGGAGCTCTCAGAAGAAGATTTACTTCCTCCTCCACTCCTTCCTCTCCCCCCTCCTTACCCACCGGCACAGCCGGTCTTGGCGCCTCCGGCCCCACTGGCTCAGCCACCAGTGGACATGCTGGCCCAGGCTCTGCAAGATCCACCGGACTTAGCGACTGCGGCCCTGCCGGCCCAACCACCGCTGCCCTTAGCAGCTCCAGTCTCGCCGACCCCTCCGCTTGAGATGCCTGGTGAGTGGCCCCATTTGGGACCGGTGCATAACGCCTGAGGGGCTCAACAAAGGAACACAGAGCCCAACTCTACTGTTGCGCTCCCCTTGCGTGCGATTGGACAACTGGGGGCTGACAGCAACCAGTTACTGCAGTACTGGCCTTTCTCCACCAGGGATCTCTATAACTGGAAGTCTCAGAATGCCCCCTTTTCTGACAATCCTAAAGACCTCATTAACCTTCTTGAGACTGTTCTGTTTACTCACCAGCCCACTTGGGACGATTGCCAACAGCTCTTGTAGATTCTTTTCACCACCGAGGAGCATGAACGAATTCTCCAGGAAGCCCGGAAAAATGTCCCTGGCCCTACTGGGGCCACCACCACTGTGGTTGCTCTAATCGATGCCGCCTTCCCTGTAATCCACCCTGATTGGGACTATAACACACCGGAAGGTAAGGAGAGGCTTCAGGTCTACCACCAGGCTCTGTTGGCAGGTCTCAAAGCGGCCGTTAGGCGGCCGACAAATTTGGCAAAGTCTATGATTTAAGACAGGGACTAGAAGAGAGCCCTGCAACTTTCTTAGAGAGGGTCATGGATGCTTTCCGGCAGTACACGCACATTGATCCAGATAAGCCAGAACACCTAGGGATGATTGCATTAGCGTATATTAATCAGTCGGCCCCTGACATTACGAAAAAGCTTCAAAAGATAGAAAGGTTAGGTGAGAAGCAACTGAGGGACTTAGTCGAGATAGCTGAAAAGGTATACCATAATAGAGACTCACAGAGGATAAACAGATTAGGCAGAAAGAAGACAGAATCGGGACCTGGCCTGGATCCTATTGGCCGCCACTGCTGAACCGGGAGAATGCCAGAGACAGTTAAGATGTATGGGGAGCACTGGAGAAAGACGAGACCATGGCCGGGGTAAGTCCCGCCTTGGGAAAAATCAATGTGCTTATTGTAAGGAAGAAGGACACTGGGTTCGAGATTGCCCTAAGAAAAGACCCCAAGCTAAAGTCTTAGTAGAAGAAGATGATTAGGGGGGTCAGGTTTGGATCCCCTCCCCGAACCTAGGGTAACCCTGAAAGTGGAGGGGAAACCCACTGGTTCTTAGTCGATATGGGGGCCCAACACTTTGTATTATTAAAAGCAGGAGGCCCACTGTCAAATAAGACGTCACGGGTACAAGGAGCAACTGGATCAAAACAGTATCCCTGGACTACTAAGAGAACTGTAGACCTAGGATCGGGACAAGTCACTCACTCCTTTATGGTGATCTCAAATTGCCCCTACCCTCTCTTGGGGAGAGACTTGTTGACAAAGCTAGGGGCTCAAATCAGTTTCCAGCCTGGAAAAGGACCCATGGTTACCAATCAGCTGAGGGAGCCTATACACGTGTTGACTCTCTCCTTAGAAGATGAGTATCAGTTACACCAGTTGGCCCCAACAAGGCCCCCTGAAGAGTCCTTGGACTCCTGGCTACAGCAATTTCCACAGGCCTGGGCAGAAACCAGAGGAATGGGGTTAGCAAGCCATTGAGCCCCATTGTTCATCGAAATGAAACCAGAGGCCGATCCAGCTAGGGTCTTACAGTATCTAATGTCTTCAGAGGCCAATGCAGGTATAACCCTGCATATTAATCGCCTGCTAGAGCTGGGCATATTACGCCTGTGTCGGTCGGCCTGGAATACCCCGCTCCTACTTGTCCAAAAGCCTTCCGGGGAATTCAGGCCAGTCCAGGACTTGAGAGAAGTCAACAAACGAACGACTGACATACATCCAACTGTCCCTAATCCTTATACCCTCCTGAGCTCCTGCCCACCGACCGTCAGTGGTACACTGTGTTAGATTTAAAGGATGCCTTCTTCAGTCTTCCACTAGCCCCCAGAAGCCAAGAAATCTTCGCCTTTGAGTGGACAGATCCGCAGAGTGGCATCCATGGACAGCTGACTTGGACTTGGCTCCCACAGGGGTTCAAAAACTCTCCAACCTTATTCAATGAGGCACTCCGTGAGGACTTCAGTGAGTATCGTTGGGAACTCCCTAAACTAACCCTGCTACAATATGTAGGTGACCTGTTACTCACGGCTCCTCACCAGCCCTCATGCCTCCGAGGGACCCAAGAACTGTTGCAGGCCCTTGGTGCCCTAGGGTACCGTGCCTTGGCCAAGAAGGCTCAACTCTGCAAGGCCCAGGTAAGCTACATGGGGTACATGTTAAAGGAAGGCCAAAGATGGCTCTCCAAGGCCCAAAAGGAAACAATCCTCAGGATCCCCATACCCCAATCCATAAGGGCAGTGAGGGAATTCCTTGGGTCAGCAGGGTTTTGTCGCCTGTGGATCCCTGGGTTTACAGAGATAGCCAAACCTCTGTATGAAGCCACCAGGCTCACCCAGGAGTTCCAAAGGACTAAGAAGATGGACGTCTCCTTCAAGGCTATAAAAAAGGCCCTACTGTCGGCCCCAGCCCTAGGCCTGCCGGACATAACCAAGCCTTTCCAGCTATTTGTAGTTGAGAACAATGGGGTTGCAAAAGGAGTGCTACTCCAGCCCCTAGGGCCCTGGAAGAGACCTGTTGCATACTTCTCCAAAAAGCTTGATCCTGTAGCATCGGGTTGGCCACCCTGTTTGTGAATTATAGCGGCCACCATGCTGCTAATGAAAGACTCCAACAAGCTCGCCCTGGGACAAACCCTGTATGTGACTACCCCGCATGCCATAGAAGGGGTGCTCAAGCAACCCCCAGACCAGTGGCTCAGTAACCCTAGATTGACTCACTACCATTGATTACTACTCAATCCCACCAAGATTGTCTACAGTCCCTCGCCACCCTTAACCGTGCCACCTTACTACCGGATCCAGATTTGAGCAGCCCTCTGCACGACTGCACTGAAATCCTGGCCCACACCCAGGGTATACGCGTAGACTTGCAGGACCAACCCATACCGGGGGCAGACTTTACCTGGTACACGGATGGTAGCAGTTACATACATGATGGACAAAGGTATGCAGGGGCGGCAGTAGTGACTGAGACTGAAGTAAAATGGGCTGAACCGCTACCTCCAGGAACTTCGGCCCAGAAAGCAGAATTAGTCGCTTTGACCCAAGCTTTGTCTCACGCTCGGGACAAAACCCTAAATGTGCATACTGACAGCAGATATGCTTTTGCAACAGCCCATCTCCATGGAGCTATCTATCGAGAAAGGGGACTTCTGACTGCAGAGGGAAAACCAATCAAAAACCGGGATGAAATTTTGAAATTGCTGACTGCCCTATGGCTACCAAAGAAACTGGCCATAATTCATTGCCCAGGACACCAAAGGTCTGATGACCCAGTGACTAAGGGAAATTCCTTAGCTGATCGGATTGCCAAACAAGTCGCACAACAGTGGAGAGCCACTTCAACCGCGATCGTGTTGCCTATCACCCTCCCGGACCCTGGAGGGTCAAGTCTACCCAAGCAGCCGGAGTACACCCGTGAGGACCTATCGTGGAATCACCAGCTACTGGGAGCCAAAGAAAGCAAAGGCTGGTGGCTGACTGAAGATAAAAAGATCATTCTCCCAGAGGCCTTAGGAAGTCAGCTTTTGTCAAGAATACACCGAGCCACCCATATGGGAACACGGAAGATGCAAGACCTCCTTCGCCATGCCCAGGTAAAAATAAAAAATCTCGGGTCTAAGGTTGAACACATAGTAACACACTGTAAAGCCTGCCAACTAACCAACCCCACACCCACCATCGGCGGTCCCTCAGTGGGGACGCAACAACAAGGAGACAAACCCGGCGCCTACTGGGAAGTAGATTACAGAGCTACCTAGGGGCACCTGCTAGTTTTTGTAGATACCTTTTCAGGATGGGTAGAAGCATACCCCACAAGGAAGGAGACTGCAGCCGTCGTGACCAGGAAGCTGCTGGAGGAACTTCTTCCCAGGTATGGTTTTCCTGCTATGATTGGGTCTGACAATGGCCCTGCATTCGTCTCTAAGGTAACTCAGGGGCTGGCTTTTGTTCTTGGGGCTGATTGGAAATTACATTGTGCATATAGGCCCCAAATTTCAGGATAGGTAGAAAGGATGAATAGAACCTTAACCAGGAGACTAGAGGGGACTGGGTGGCTCTCCTCCCATTCGCGTTGTTCCGGGTGCGCAACTCACCCTATAAACTAGGATTAACCCCTCTTGAAATAATGTTTGGAAGGCCCCCTCCTATAGTCCCCTCCTTACAAACTAAGCTTATAGCTGAAATAGAAGTAGAAGATAACCTGCTTATCCGTTCTCTCCAAACCCTGCGGACCATTCATCGCAAAGTCTGGGATCAGCTCAAAGAACTGTACAACTCCCCAACACCGCCAGAGCCACACCGGCTCCATCCTGGAGATTGGGTCCTAATCCAGAGGCATAACTCGAAGACCTTAGAACCCCGCTGGAAAGGACCATTTGTCGTCGTCCTCACCATACACACCGCCATCAAGGTTGACGGGATAGCAGCGTGGAGTCATCACACTTGCGTCAAGACTGCTGACCTCTCAACACTCCAGGACCAGCACCCGCGATGGAAAGCCTCCAAAACTTCCCTCATGGGGCCCTTAACTGAGGGAGTAATCTTGACCTCCAACACCACCTGTGTCAACTTAACCATGTCACCTATACCTCGCAACAGCTCCCTCCCCGCTTACCCTGAGTCAGTTTGTGGGAAGCCTGGTATTTTCTTTATATGCAATCAGACACTTCTCTTCCGCCTTCTACCCGCCAATTGGTCCGTACCATGTGTACCTTCGTTTCTGTATCCCCCCATGTCTATAATTGACCCCAGTACTATGGAAAGTCTTTTGCTACCAACCTTGCGTTGAAAAAGGGCACTTCCAGTAGCGGCAGCACTACTGGGGGCAGGCGTCTTCACGGCGGCTGGGCTCGAGGCAGGGGGAATCGGTACAGCCACTCACCTCTATTACAAACTTTCTACTGGGATTAGTCAGGACCCAGACAAAGTGGCAGATTCCCTAATGGCCCTACAGACCCAGATTACCTCTCTCGCTAATGTCCCTCTGCAAAACCGCTGAGCTCTCAACCTCCTTATGGTGGAGAAAGGAGGCACGTGTCAATTCCTAGGAGAAGAAAGTTGTTTCTTTGTTAACGCGTCTGGGGTAGTTCAGACTAAGGTCAAAGAACTCAGGGAATCCATTCGCAACCACCTAGCTGAAGCTGAGGCTTACAATTTCTCCAAATGGTTTAGTTCCTCCTGGATATCCTGGGTCTTACCCCTACCAGGACCCCTAACCTCTTTGGTTGTACTCCTCACCATAGGGCCTTGTGTTTTGAAATGGGGTCTAAGACTCATCAGCGAGCGGTTAGGAGCTATACAACTAATGGTTCTACACCCTAGGTATCAGCCCCTTGTCACGGATGAAAGAGCTCAGGATTGAGCTCCTGATGTCAAGGAAAAGTGGGGAATGTGGAGCCTAGGAGACTCCATTTTGACAGCCGCCATTTCAAGAGAAGCGAAACCTAAGAGCATAGCAGACTACTTCCCTTATTAGGAAAAACCTCAGCGTTCACCCAGTACCTGCTTCCCGCTCCATGTCCCTCCACCTACTCAGTAATGCCACGGCATGTCACCCCACCTCTCTGCAATTTTTTTCCCGTTAAATTCCCCCTGCCTATCCAGGTTTGGGGCCATTCTCTCTCTGCTATGTTGGAAGGCGGATAGACTGAGCTCGAGCTTGTAGCAATAAAGTCTCCTGTTGTATTTACATTGGAGTCGGTCTCTTGGTCACTGTGGGGGTCAAAAACGGGGAGCACAACACCGTGTTGTCACCAAAAGGACCACTGAGGGGTAGACGGTCCCACTCGCCATCTTGGGAATGGGCCAGCCCCTTCCTTTAGTAATTCCCGCGCAGAAAACTTCCCCCTGTCACCTCCCTTCCAGATCTGTTGGGTTAGCAGGTGAGAATTGACTGTGCCCTGGGTCCATGGCCCCTACAGAGATCACTCCATTGGAACCCTGGGTAAAACTTCTGGTCTCACGCAAGCTGATCTCTTTCCTCTTGGATTTGGGGGCCACTTATTCCACATTACCTGAGTTTGCTGGCCCTACCTTCCCATCTCCTACTACCATTATTGGTGTCTCTGGTAAAATTACCCATCCTCCTTTTATATCTTCCTTGTACCTTTAACAATGTCCAATTGTACCACTTCCTTGTACCTTTAACAATGTCCAATTTGACCACCAATTTCTAGTGATTCTTCAATGCCCAATCCCCTTGCTAGGGCAAGACATTTTATCCAAATTCAAGGCCACTATCTCCTTTTCATTTACACCCCAAGATCACACCCTTATATTGCTTGCTGCGGCCTCGCTCACCTCCACTGATCTCACCAACTCCTTTCCCCTACCTCCCTCTTTTGTTAGCCCTCTTGTTTGGAATATTAACAATCCATCCACGGCTACACACCACATGCCTGTCCTAGTTCATCTTCGCAATCCCCATTTTTTCCCTCATGTTCCTCGATACCCTATCGCTCAGAAACATCTGGCAGGTCTCAAACCTATAATTACCAGTCTCCTCAATGCCCACCTACTCTGGCCTGCAAACTCACCCTTACAATACTGCTCAGTCTCTATATATTTTAGGTCTTGAGGAGAGATGGTTTTTCAACTTTTTTCTTCTTTCTCTTTTCTCGAACTCTTATGCTGTCTTGAAGTTAGAACAGTTTTGTTAAAGGATCAAAAAACTGGGATGGGATTCCTTGTATGCAAGTTTTTATATTGTAATGCAGAAAACAAACTCTTGAAATAGTAACTAAACTGATCATTCAGAAAACAGGGAAATCCACTTGTCTCCTGGTTCGCTTATAATTAGACACCAAATGTGTCTTCATATATTGAGTAAAAAAGTAAAAGTCTTAAGTAACTTAAAAAAGTCTTGGAAAAAGCCAAAATGTAAACAAAGCTCTGCTTGAGACAGCAGCCACTATCTTCTGAGGTGGAGACAATTGGAGAAAAAAAAAAAGAGGCACTTTTAAAATCAAGTCTCTCAAGTCAGCATTTTGGCCTCTTTGGAACTGTAGCTTGCATCCTCTTTAAAATTGCTAATAGTTATTTTGTGTTTGTAGATTTGCCAATAGAAATGTTAATGGTTTGCCTTTTTAGTTATCAATAAATTAAGGTTCTGAGGGTTCTAAGTGGTAAGCTAAACAGCCTTAAGATCCCTCTGACCTATCGTTATATCCCTGATAGGCAGGCTTAAATCCTAAGGAAGGCCAAGGAAATTTATTCCAATGTCTTCAGCAACTGAGACAGGGAAAATGAGGAAGAAACAGTGAAATCAGAAACAAGACCAGAGACAGGCCAGACTTTTGGCCACCATTAATTTAGCCATTTACTCTATCTTGACCACTCACTCTGGACCTAATTCCCCTAAAACATTCTCAGGTATGAAAATAAATTTGAGCTCATACGCAGTCTGCTGTTTTCTTGCCAGTGGCCTATACCTTAGAGAAAAAGTAAAAGTAGCCAATCAGACTTTAAAAAGGATAAAGGTATGTTTCCTTTCAAAGTTTCTGCTATACTCCCAGCAAAAAATGTGTCCTTATCTCTGTTTGTAGAGCCAGCCATTGGCTATTGCCCTAGATATAGAATGAGTAAAGTTGCTTGCTCCATGGCAAAAGCTCTAAAAGCAATCTTTTAGTCCATCCATGCCATTGGAGAAAAACTAAGACAGGTCAGAGAAGCTGTCCTCGAAAACAGAGCTGCTATTGATTATTTACTATTAAGGCACAATCATGGATGTGAAAAATTTAAGGAAATGTGCTGTTTTAACCTCAGAAAACTCGCAGCAGACTGAAGTCAAAGTCAAACAAATTCATGACATTGTTGTGCTCCCCGTTTTCGACCCCTACAGCGACCAAGAGATCGACTTCGATGTAAATACAAAAAGAGACTTTATTGCTACAAGCTCGAGCTCGGTCCATCAGCCCTCCAATGCAGCAGAGAGGGAATGGCCCTGAACCTGGATAGGGGGCGAATTTAAAGGAAAAAATTGCATGTGGGTGGGGTGACATGCCGTGGTGTTATAGGTAGGTGGAGGGACATGGGGCAGGAAGCAGGAACTGGGTGAACGCTGAGGTTTTTCCTAATAAGGGAAGTAGTCTGCTGTGCTCTTAGGTTTCGCTTCTCTCGAAATGGCAGCTAACTGTCAAAATGGAGTCTCCTAGGCCCCACAACATAATAGCTAATATCAAACAGAGAGAGGATTTTTGGCCTTAATCTTTCTTTACTTACTTCCTGGCTTCCCAACCTTGCTAGTTTAAAATAAGCATTCCTCATTTTTCTTCTCTTAATTGTTATGGGATTCTTCAATCTATAATACCTCCCATGACCACATTATGATTTTAAAAAGAAGATGAGGATTATGGTTACCTGTCTAAGCCCCTAGAGTATGAGAAGTCTCCCTAACTGTCCACATTGTTTTACAACTCCTCCAAAAGGTTTTACATCGGACAAGGAGGTTTATTGGTCTCTTAATTGCAGCAATTATGGGAATCATAGCAATAGCCACTACTGCTGCTATATCTGGAGTAGCTTTACATACAGACTACTCATTTTGTACAGGAATGGCATGAAAATGCAAGTAAGGCCTGAAATCAACAAATTAAAATTGATTGACTTGGAGACCACTGTAATTTTTCTTGGAGATCAATGTAAAAATCTCCATACCATGATTACTCTAAAATGTGATTGGAATGTTTCTAACTATTGTGACACTCCTTTTCCTTACAGCCAAACTAGAACTCCATGGTCAGAGATATGAGCTCATCTCCGGACACATACTCCCAACCTTACCATAGATATTCTACAGCTACAACAAGAAGTAGATCAGATGTCTCATGCTTCATTTTTTCTTCTACCAGGAGAGGAGACACTTTCCATGGCAGTGGGAGGATTATCTTCTTTAAACCCCTTCTCCTGGATAAAATCCCTAAGTGGAGGATTTCCAGGGACAATTGCACTGTTGCTAATCATTGTTCTTTTATTTTATGTAATTCTTAGATGTGGACAACAAGCTCTACAACAGACCATATGTGTGGAAACTACCTAATTTATGTTACACCTTGCACAAAGAGGTGCATAGGAGCCAACAGAAACAACTCAATATAAGTACTATCCCAGCACCCTGCCAGCCTTTGCTTCCTGGATTGATGCCCCATTATAGCAGGAAGAAGCTAGAAGAGCCAAGACCTTCTCCCTTTTTCATATAACAAAAGGCTGGAAATGATAGATTAATTAGCTCCTGCTCTGCCATCTTCTCCTTTTCTTCCTTTACCCTACTGTGACTCAGCATAGCCCAGGAAACCAAAACTTAGCCCAGGAAACAGAAACTTGGCTTGGGAGACTGAAACTTACCCTAGCCTTTACCTTAGCCCAGTGTTGAAACCTATCCTTGACCAATTAGTAGTGACCACCTATACTCCCTTCTGCATTTTGCCTAGCAACCTATTTCTCCCTCTGCATTTTGCCTAGCAATCCCCCTACTTATATAACTTTGCTCCCAACAGTCAGAGCTGCTGCTCTCCCATTGTGAGGCAGCCTGGCAGCTTTCCCAATAAAGCTTGTTACTGCTACCCAGTGTTTCAGCTCGTCTCTATCACTAGCTGTTTATCAGAGGATGCAGCACAGAGAATATCATTCATAAAATGGATAATATAACAATCTGGAAGATTAGTTTTTATAGGTTGTAATTCTTAGGCTAGGGGCTTGAACCCATGACCCTGGCATTAAGAGTTCCATTTGCTACTGACTGAGCTAGTTGGGCCGTGGTGACAAAAGTGCCAAATCCTAGCTATTAGGCCACCCATAAACCCCTCTATGATACAATCTGTAGAGTTCTATATCAATATTTTCCCACGTTTTTTAATCTAACATCCCCAGATTTGGAAACCAAGTACAGTAAGTTTCAATTGCTTTGGGAAGCTCCTCTAATCTTTGACCTGACACTTGAGGTCCTCTGGCCTTAACAAGTTGTTTAAGCAAACAGATATAAGGCCTGTATTGGCTATTACAATTCCCCATTACCTTAGTGAAATTCTTGGACTTTTCCCTACCTTCAGTAGTTTTGTGTGATACCCTCCTGGGCCTTGAGCCATGAATCCTCTTGATTTCGACTTGGAGTCAACCTTCCTTCTCGAGCCCCACATTGGGTGCCAGATGTAGCATCCAGCATGACATGAGTGGTGGGAACATGAGAAGGGCGATGCAAAGTTAAGAAACACAATAGCCAAGAATATATTACAAGCGGGGCCA
>PVJL010009960.1:0-52990 GCA_004026885.1 Lyroderma lyra | reverse complement strand
AAATGGCCAGCAGACATATGAAAAAATGCTCATCCTCATTAGCTATCAGGGAAATGCAAATCAAAACCACAATGAGATACCACCTCACACCTGTGAGAATGGCTGTTATCAACAAGACAAGGAATAACAAGTGCTGGAGAGGATGTGGAGCAAAAGGAACTCTGGTACACTGCTGGTGGGAGTGCAAACTGGTACAACCACTGTGGAAGGCAGTGTGGAGGGTCCTCAGAACATTGGGAATGGAGTTACCATGTGACCCAGCAATCCCCCTTCTGGGGATCTACCCAAAGAACTTGAAAACCTTTGTCCGCAAAGACTTATGTACCCCAATGTTCATCGCAGCGCTGTTCACAGTGGCTAAAACATGGAAACAACCCAAGTGCCCTGCGACAGATGATTGGATAAAGAAGCTGTGGTACATATACACAATGGAATATTACTCAGCCGTAAGAAAAGATGAAATATTGCCATTTGTGACAACATGGATGGACCTTGAAATCATCATGCATAGCGAAATAAGCCAGACAGAAAAAATCAAGAACCACATGACTTCACTTATATGGAATATAAAACTGAAAGCAACAAAGAAACAAAAACTCATGGACACAGTCAATAGTTTAGCAGTTACCTGAGGGCAAGGGGGGAGGGGGTAGAAGGAGCCAAAATATGGTGATGGAAAGAGAACTCACACTGGGTGGTGAACACATAGTGCAACATGTAGATGATGCACTATAGAATTGTACACCTTGAACCTATGTAATTTTTGCTAGCCAATTTCACCCCAATAAATTTAACAATAAAAAAGGGCGAAGTCCAAGTGACATATCTCACTAATGGTTCTTTTGTAGAGCATTATGATACCCTTAATTTGCTTGCAGTTATAACTAAACTCACCTAGTCATTCTTTCTGTGGTAACTGTGAAGTTTAATATTTTTCCCTTGACAATGAATATTTTACTAATTTGTTTTCCCCAGTTTCTGCTATGTGAAACCTAATGTGGCAAATTTAATTGATCAGAATTATTCTTTTTTATCAAGAAGATCAAATAAAGCTCACCACAAGTAATATATAATTTTTAGTACAAATGTCAGTGATCAGTGGGTGGGGTATGGTAAGACATGATCCTTTGCAACTTGATCCTAGAAATTGGATGTTAAAAGTCACCTTCCCCATGTGGAGATGTCATACTTGACACTTTCTGCATTCTTGGGTCTCTCTATAGAATAACACATTATCAGTGATTACCATTTAGTAAGTAGGAGAGCTCTGGTTTGTTGCTTGCTTTCTTAAGATCCTTTTATAATATAAAACAATACCATGTGCAATAATAGTGGAAGTATGCTTTTTTATAATGTTTCCAGTTCCAGAGATTGCTTGAGTTTCTCCATTTGATCCTCTGTTTTTTCAAAATCTGGCTCTGAGGATCATGTGTCCCTGTAATCTATGACATGCTAAGATACAGGTATGTATGTATGTACATACATGGGTATGAATGCTGAGAAATGGTTTAGTTCACTTGAAAAATCATTATTGTTTCGAAATTGAGTATAATTTTCTCCAAAGATCAGGATCCATGATAACTGCAGTAAATACCTATGACTGGGTTGTGGGGAGGGTGAGCTATATACAGTATAAAACAGATGGAAGCCTCTCTACCAAACTGTCACTGTTTTCAGGAACTAAAATTCTCCCTGAATGTGTCCCATATTTATATAATGTTACTGAAAGTTAATATTACAAATGCACAAGCAGTATGTGTGAAAATTCACTGAGTTCATCCATCTGTCCATTGGATTTGTGTCTGAGGAGGTTACTACACATCAGTTATTTTACCTAATAAGAGATTATTTCATTTTTACTTAACTAATCAGGATTCTCCAGTGCCTATCAGATACAATTCAACCTTTGCAACATGATAGTCAAAGCCCATACACAATCTGAGACCCTAAAATTTTTAGTTAGACTTATTGGGGTGACATTGATAACAATAATTACATGGATTCCAGGTGTACAATTCTATAGTGCATCATCTCTGTGCTGCATTATGTGTTGATCACCCAGAGCCAGTTCTTTTTTTATCACCATGTATTTGGCTCCCCCGTCCCTCCTCTCTCACCCTCTTCCCCCTTCCCCTCACGTAACCACTAAAGTATTGAGTGTGCCCATGAGGTTTTGTTTCTTTGTTGTTTTCAGTTTAATTTTCCACATATGAATGAAGTCATATGGTTCTTGGCATTTTCTGTCTGACTGAGTTTGCCCAGCATGTGTATATGTACCACAGCTTCTTTATCCAGTCATCTGCCTCAGGGCACTTGGGTTGTTTCCATGTTTTGGCCACTATGAACAGCGCTGCGATGAACATTGGGGTACATAAGTCTTTGCGGACTGAAGTTTTCAAATTATGGGGGTAGATACCCAGAAGGGGGGTTGCTGGGTGAGACCCTTACTTTTTGACCCTTACCTTCTACATAAAACTTATTCAATTAAGGCAGATTCCTCGTGACTCCTGAAATTAATGTGTGTGTGTGTGTGTGTGTGTGTGTGTGTGACAATATTTACTATATGCCTAGAATATTTTTGTTCATAAAACATAAAAAGGGACGGGGTAAAGGTCTGAAGTTGCAAAGGGCAATGGAGATAAGTTGCATGCTGAAATAAAAGTACTATATATATAAAACTTTCCTTCATGTAAACTTAGTGGTAACCACTCAAAAATACACTGAGGAAGTTCCCTGGTGGTGCAGTGGCTTAAGGCTTTGGTGCTGGCGCTGTCAGCGCTGCGGCCTGGGTTCAATTCCCAGCCAGGGAACTACCCACATACAAAAAAAATACACTGAGTATGTACAATGTATTTTCATACTCATTTGTTTCTATGTATCTTTTTATCTGTCCTTCTATTTCTTCTGTGACCCAGTTGTTCTCTAGCATATTGTTAAATCTGTATGTATTAGTGATTCTTTCCCACTTTCTTTTTGCAGTTGATTCCCACTTTCAATGCATTGTGGTTGGAGAATATCCTTGGTATAATTTCAGTCTTCTTAAACATTTTTAGGCTAGTTTTGTGTCCAAAAATATGGTCTATCCTTGAGAATGTTCCATGTGCACTAGAAAATAATGTATACTCTGGTGTTCTAGGATGAAACCACTAACTTGAAAAAATTTATGCACTCCATGTTCATTGAAGCATTATTTAAAATAGTGAAGATGTAGAAACATCTTAAGTATTCATCAGAAGATAAATGGATAAAGATGTGATACACACACACACACACACACACGCACGCACACACAGAGGAATATTATTCAACCATAAGAAATAAAATCTTGCCACTTGCGACAACATGGATAGACCTTAGGAGTATTATGTTAGGTGAAATAGACAGAGAAAGGCATCTATACCATATAATCACTTATATGTGGAATCTAAAAAAAATTCAAGCTCGTAGATATAGAGAACATACTGGTGATTATTAGAAGCAGACAGTGGGGGTTGGTGAAAGTGGATATAAATTTATTTTTTTTAAATGCCGAAGAAACTAATTTCTAAATAACTGAATCTTTAGATTAATATATGTTAATGAAAATTCTCATGTTTTCCATGTTCCTTTCAATACATTTTTCTGACACTGCTTACTACCTTACAAAGTAAAGTATGCTGACCACCTCTTGGTTTTTGTCTTGTAAGACTGTGAATTTTGAAGTGCCATGTGGCTAACCTTTGGTATATTACTGCTGTTCAGAATAAGAGAGATGAAGCTGAGTCCGTTTGCTAAAGGCATAATGTAGAATCCATGTAGAGGAGTTCCCTGGTGGTGTAGTGGCTTAAGACTTTGGTGCTGTCAACATTGTGGCCTGGGTTCGATTCCCAGCCAGGGAACTACCCACATAAAAAAAAAAGAAGCCATGTAGAAAATGTTATACCTATTCATATTTTTGTTTGAAAATTTCAAATATAAAATAAAAGAAAGTTAATGTAGCACTTGTCTTGTGTTTTCAAAATGAACATCACAATAATTAGTGTACATGAGAGTTCCATCACCTCCCCAAATCCTCTCATACTGTCCCTTTGCCTTTCCTCACCTTGGCCCCTGAAAACCATGGATCTTTTTTCTGTTCCTATCATTTTGCTTTTTCCAAAATGTCGTGTAAATGGATTTATACAAAATATACAACCCCATGAAACTGGCTTTTCTCACTCATAATAATGTTTTAGAAATTCATATAAGTTTTTTCATGGATCAGTAATTCAAAGCTTTTTATTGTTATACCTCACTTGTTTACCCTTTTATTTACTTGTTAAAGGACATTTGGAGTATCTCCAGTTTCCTGATTATGTATAAAGCTGCCGTGAACATTTGCGTGCAAGATTTTGCATTGACATTTTTTCATTTCTCTTGGGTATATATCTGTAATTGGAATGTTGAGTAAAATGATAATTTTGTGTAACCAGAGGTGCCAATGGACTTGACAACATGTATGTCTCTAGATAGGCAGGAAACCACAGCTAAGCAAGGCTGGACATGGGTCACAGGGCTACTTTAGGTTACACAGTTAGTTCCTGTTACCAGGAGCTAGGGTGGGCATGGATCCTATGTGCTCCCTGGGCAGACAGGATAGTCTCCAGCACCTTGGTGAATATATTTGGCACTGGGACAGTCTGCTTTAGGTCAACAGGCAGTGGGTCTGTTATCAGGTGTATAGAGAGGTGTGGCTCCTCCTGGGTCTCTGGGAAGGGAGGATTGGCCCCAGACCATGGCCCAGTGGGGTAGAGTTGATTTACAGGGCCACTTAGTGTCCACAGCTGGGAGCAAAAATAGCAGCCTTCCCATTAGGGCTACAGATAGTTGTGTCTCCTACTGGGTCTCTGGGTGGAGGGGACTGCCCCTGGACCCCAGCTAAGTAGTGCTGGATGTTGGTCACATGCCCACTTTAGGGTCCACAGTCAGGTTTGAATTCGGGGGACCTGTTACTGGGGGTACAGAAAGGCATGGCTCTTTCCAGATACCTTGGCACATGGGGCTGGTGGCAAGACTGTAGACAAATAGGTTTGAAGCCGAGTCTACAGGGGAATTGGGCTGTTTCTGGTACACAGCAGGAACCACATTCAGTAAGCTTGCTACCAGGGGATGTGCCTATCCTCTCAAAGTAGTCTGCCATATTCTTGGGCTACAGTGGGATTTTGCAAACACTTGCCTGTATCTCAAGGCTCTCATAAAGGCTTCTTCATTGCAGATAACTTCCAAATCACTGTTTCTGTGGAGCAATGCAAGCTGGTTACCATATTATGCCATCTTTCTGTCATCATTCTCTGAGGCCATTACTTCTTGAAATATTTTTTCTGCCTCTTCTTTCTCCTATTCCTGAGAGTCTCATTATGTGCATGTTAATGTACACTTTTTCTCAGTGTGAATCATCACAATTTATCTGTCTTTAGGTTCACTGCCATTGAGCCTCCCTAGTGCATTTTATCATTTCAGTTATTGTAATTTGAACTCTATTATAATTTCTATTTGGTTCATTCTTTAGAATTTGCATGTCTATTGATATTCTCTCTTTGGTCAGATAGCCTTCTCATGCACCTCCTTAGTTCTTTGTATGTCATGTTCTTTAGTTTTTTTAAACATAATTATAATAGCTGATTTAATGCCTTTGCCTAGTAAGTAAAACATGGGCTTCCTCTGGATAGTTTATATATATATTGTGTTTCCCCTCCCCCCTGTGTGTGTGGGCCTTACTTATTAGTTCATTTGCCTGTCTTATGATGTTTTGTTGTTGAAAACTGCATATGTTAAATAATATAATGTAGCATCCCTCTCAGGTTTTTTTTAATGCTTGTTTTAGCTTTGTTGTTACTGTTTATGTCTTCAAAAAAACGGTGACTTTCCTACATTAATTCTGTATTCCTGTCATGTGTGGTTACTGAAAGCGCTGCTTAACTTCATGGTTATCTAGTAATTGGACAGAGGTTTCCTTAAATGGTTTGAAACAATAACTTTCCCACTATTTGCTGTGTGTGTGTGTGTGTGTGTGTGTGTGTGTGTGTGCACTCATTGGGATGCCTATTCAGTTCGCAGACAGGCATCTTACTGTCTCCCTTAGACTTATTTAATCAGTTGTGAGGAACTTCAACATCAGCCAGAGGTGCAAGATTAGGGCCCTTTCAGGTTTTGTTTGGTCATGTGCACAGCCCAGCATATGTGCAATGTCTTCTAGAATCCCAATAATATTTTGGACTGTTTATTTAATTCCCCAGGGTTTCTTTTAATATTTTTAACCACGTCTCATTTGACATAATTATTATCACTATTTCAGGTAGCTGTAATGTTAAACAATTGTTTTTGGTATTTTCAGCACATCTCCCAAGGAAAGGGCTCCTTACACTGAGAAATCTTTTAGTTAGGTAGGATAAATACAACTTCTGTGAGTGAGGAGTTTCAGTGAGCTGATGCACAGGTCAAATAATGACAGTTCTCTAGGAATGGCACCTCTTGGGTGCTCCAAAGCCAGTATTCTCCCTCCACTGATTTCTAGGTTGCTGATTTTCACAGCTACCATAATTTCAAGTTTGTTGGCTTTCAAAGCTACCATTGAACTTGGGGGATTGAAAAAGGGCATTTTTAAAATGTCAAAAATAATGAACTGTTTCTATCAAGATCCAGCTATTTTTTCTTGTGTACAAAAAGAAAAAAGCTTGGATTGATGAAAACGTTTGGTTAGCAGAGTTCTGAAAAAGTTAATTTTGACAATTTGTGTCTGCAGCTTTATGGTTTTTATGGAGGACCAGTTTCTCAGAAATCCTTTCTTCCCTATTTCAAGGGGCCAGAGATCATTATTTTTGGTTTGTCTGTTTGGTAAAATATTTATTTTTCTAATTTTTAGTTCTAAAAGTCATATTTGAATTTTAAAATGTTTACTTATATTTCTGAGACTTTTCATTTTTCTTTCCCTTTCAAGATAATTTCCCCTTACTTCTTGAAGCATGATTATAATAGCTATTGTATAATTTTGTTTGTTTTTTTTTTTTTTTGATAATTACAACATTTAGGTCATCTAAGAGTTAATGTCTTTTGATTGTGTTTTCCCTTGAGAATTTGTCAGAATTTCCTGGTCTTTGCATACTGAACAATTTTGTATTGTTTCTTGGGAAGTTTTAATATTATATTATAGCATTCTGGGTCTTTATAAAAAATTCTGTTGAGAATTTTTCAACTTTCAATTAAGCCAATTAGGTCTAGGCCACAAGTTTCAACTTGCCTTCATTTGGCTCTGGTTCCAATGTAAGTTAAGTTTCCAAAGCTTTAGCAGTATTTGGATCTGTTCACTGTGTGCACCATCTAGGGACCAGTTTGAGACCTTTGGTATGTTGTACACATGTACATGGTCATATTTGGTGTATGCACATTTTAGATGAGTTTACAATTTACTGACAACTTTATGGGATCCCAACTTCATGTTTCGTCCTCTCCCTGATCTCTTTCATATCCTCCATTTCAAAAGGTTCTGTTTCTTGGTTATCTTAGTAGAAAACCAAGAAGCCAGGGTGTTTTTTCTCTGTGCCTTGTCACAAAATGCCCTTGTCTGGCTCTCTCTCTAGGTCCAAGTGGCTGGAGGATAGATAGATAGAGATAGAGAGATAGAGAGATAGAGAGATAGATAGAGAGAGATAGAGATAGAGAGAGCAAGAGAGTGAGAGAGTGAGAATGAGCAACAGGCTTTCCCCTATGATCGTTGAGCACAGTTCATTTGACAATAGAGAAGAATTTTCCTTCCTCTGAGTGTTAGGTGCTGGCTTGCCTGCTGCTGCACCACTATCGGAAGGGCGTAGCACCAGGAATGAGGTCTGATTGTAGGCCAGGGTGGGGAAGAAAAAATACAGAGAGTACCCATCACTCTTTCTGTCCTTTAGGCATCCTCCTTCCCTGGACTCTGACAAGAAAGAGATGGCTTCTATTGAACTTCTGTCTGTACTTGGAAAAGTTACAGAAATGGGCTGTATTGGAGTCCAACTCAGGGTCTACAGAAGTGAAAAAAAATTGGCAGCTCAGTGCCAAATGGTTCATTCTTCAAGTTCTGATTTATTTCCCCAGTCTTTTTGCTACCATTTACTTTTCAGATGTCTCAGATAACTGCTCCATTCAATCTGTCCAGTGATTTTTGTTGATTCAGTAGGGGGAGCCAGAGTGGAGTGTATTTACTCCATCTTAACAGGAACTGTAATTGCCTTTAGTTTTTGAAACACTGGAAATCATTTTATATTCTTTTTTTATTATTAAATATAAATATTAAGCTTTAAATTCATTTAACCTTATCAAAGAAAAATGCTTACAATGAGCTTACAATGAAAGTTACCATTCTTGATAACAAATTAAGAAAAATAAAAACTTCACAAAAGAAACACTTTAATAAAGGAGGATTAAAAACATTCATTTTAGACATATGAGGGCTATCCAGAAAGTATCCAGCCATGCAATATGAAAAATAGAGGCATTTATGGCTGGGTCTTTTTTCTGTCCTCGTATTTTTATTCATAGGTTAAAATATGGAATGAAAACAAAATTCTTTTGCTCTCTCTTCTGAGTGTGAGTAACTGCACCCCAATACACCTGTTCTTTGAAATTCAGAGTAATTACTAAGTCACAATGATGCATTTTGCTGTGATTTGAGGAACCAGTCAAAAGTAAGGCTTATCCTTAAATCTTCTTCCAAATTAATCTCAGACATTCAAGACACATAGAAAGAAATCCCCAGTGTAATTCTGGCAGCTGTAATCATGTAAGTTTTATACAAAAGATCACTATTCATTAACTACATTTCTCATTTGTGTGATATTATTAATAGGCATTATAAGATTGAGGAAAATCCAAGTGAGCTATCACACCTCTAAGTAAGGACAAAATAACCCAAATGCGCACAATGTTTAAAGATACTGACTATATGCAAGTTTATTTTAAACTACTACCAAGATCAGTTCTTATCTGTTTGGAGGTCATGGACCTTTTAAAATATCAGATAAAATCTAAGTTCATCTTCCCAGGAAAAAAAGTGTATCAATATATTTATCATCTATCTATCTATCTATCTATCTATCTATCTATCTATCTATTTATCACCTATCATTTATCTCTCTGTATACTATTTTATATATATTTTAGAGGTTTCATAAATGCGTAAAGCCTGGATTAATAAATGCGTATTTTCAGACCCTGTCTCTTGAATCTCAGACTTTTATTTTCAATAGTCTGTGGGAAAATTCTACTTATGTGTATTGGAGTCACCTCAAATGGAAATGTCATACCAGATTTGCCCCTTTACCCCATTTTTTTTTCTCAGTTAATGAATTCACCTTCCTGCCAGTCACCAAAACTAAAGCTTAAGAGTCGCCTCAGAATCTCCCTCTCTTTCACACCTCACTTGCAGTCAAAACTAGCCCCCTGCATTCTACTTCCTAAATACAGCCTACATTGACTCCCTCATCTTTATCCCCGCTGCTGAGACCTGAAGGAAAGCCCTCATTGTGTTCTACCTGTTCTATTGAAGAGGGCTCTTAATTTGGCTCTCTGTCTCAGTTCTTTCATATTCATTGTATCCTTCACAACAATACCAATTATATTTCTAAAATGTAAATTTGAATATTGAAATCCCTTCCTGCTGCCTAAAGCTGTGATTTGCAGAAACAAAATAAAGTAAAATATGTCAGCAGACTCCTGTTTGTTTCTCATGTTAGATAACTTGTGGAAGCCCAATATATCAAACAGAAAAAAATGAGATAATATTGGTACAAAATGCTATTTCCCAAACTTGCCATATTATGAATCTTTCCATGTGTGGGGAGCCTGTTAAAAGTAGCACGTATCAAAGACTCACTCCAGACTTACTCAGGCATAATTTCCATGAGCAGGGCATAGGAATTCACTTTGTTTAGAAGTACCAGGTGACTTTTACAAGTTTGCAAAACACTGGCTGAGTTAGGCATGAAATATATATTTTTTAATTTTTTACTTTTTAATTTATTTTTTATTTTTTAAATTCATTTTTATTGTTAGACTTATTGGGGTGACATCTGTTAGCAAGGATTACATAGGTTTCAGGCATACAATTCTACATTGTCAACTTGTTGTATAATAAGTTCACCACCTAATGTGACTTCTCTTTCCATCACTGGCATGAAATATAAATGATTTAAAATGACACAAAAAGGAACATGACAATTGGACCCCAATTTATTTTTTAAAAGTGCTTTCTTTCATGTGGCATAAGTTTCAACTACACCAAACTATTCACAATTATTTGACTTTGCCACACTCTGTATCTGGAGAGGGTGAATGCTTCTTTTGCAAAAAGAAAAAATTAGCTTGGCTTGACCAGGTGAAAGTTAGTTACTTTAAGATGCCATGACCTATGTCCTCTTGATTTTCTCCAATTATTATCCCTAAAGTGAATCACTAGAGAAAAATTAAAACATGCAACTTCTGTCATATTTTCAGTCTGTCCTCAGTTTTTTGAACTGCCTTTGTCTAATAATACACTTTTCCCTTTTTAAATATTGGCTTTATTTTTCAGATTAGAAAACCATACTTGTTCATGACAGATCATTCAGAAAAATTATAGACTATTTGGAAAATAAAGAAAAATGAGAAGAAGGAAAAATAGTCCACAGGTTCACTTCTCAAAAACTATTCATCTTTTGATATATTTTTCTTTAGTCATTCTTATAAGCATAGCATTTTAAAATATACCATATATTCATTTAAAATCTTGTTTTCTAACAATTTACATGATAAATATGTTCTGTATTATTACAAAATTTTAATGAATAGAACTTTTAACAAAGGCATAATATTCCATCACTTGCAAACACTGACAATTCTTCATTTTTCCCATTATTAGATATTTCAGTTATTTCTAATGTTCAGATATAGTAATGCATTAAAAACAAATTGTAAATATTTTTTTCTGTGCTTGGCATTGTTTGTTTAGATAGTCTTCCAGGTGTGGAAAATTATTGGCTCAAATGGAGTGAGGGTATATATGCAAGTTAGACATTCTTAGGAAATCTTTCCAAAAATCTTGGGAATCCTGATAGATATCAAGCCCTATGACATCATTTTTAATCCCCAAAAGTATTTCATAACATGAATCTGGAAACATATCCAGGAGGAACTCCATCGCCCACTTTCAATGGGCAATTTTTGTTCTGAACTACTAATCATACCCTTTGATTTTGAAATTGAGATCATTTTTTGTGAAGAAATGAAGGAATCTGAATGGTTGTCTTTAAGATTGTGTTAACATTGTCAAGAGGTTGCTTTCATCATGTTTGTATTTAGTAGTGTTGAATTTACTCCTTATTTCCCTGATACAGTCATTGCATTGTGTCTTGAAAACACCTATATTTCACTTTTTACTGGCTTAATCCTTAAACAATTTGAATCCCCCCTGGGGGTTCTGAAACCAGCTTACTGTTGCATATTTGCCATCTAGTGACTAAAGTGGGAAATTACAGACTTACACCCTCTCCAGTCAAGGGAAGATGACACTTCCAGCTTGCTTTTCACCAGCGATCCAAAGTGGTGGAAAGCACAGATGCTCAATAAATCTCAGTAGGGATGGGTAGGATTGCTTTACAGGAAGTACCCACATTCAGTAGGAGAAAAGCCTACCCTAAAAGGATAAGGCTCAGAGAAAATCATACAGAGCCTTTCTCCAGCAAATGCTATGTCATCCCCATCCCCAAGTACACACTCTTCTCAGTGAAATCAGGTACAAAGGGATATCAAAGGCAGTTGTAAAGCATAAAACAAATCGCCAAGGGTACCATGATGTTTTATATGGAAGGAAGACAGAGTACTTCACTTACTTTAGATACTGGGTGTTTGCTAGATGATTGTTTTAGGATGAACATAGATCTTTTGTTTACCCTCTTACAAAGTTTCTCCCTGTTTGTAGTCTGTTTGAGTTAATTTGCCCAGATTTACTGTTCTTCGAATTGGACATATCTGGTAGTTTTCTCTTTGCTTTTCAATTGTTTTCAAATTATCTCAACCTAATCGAATGACATATAATTCTGATAACATGGGCCATGTAAATTATATGAGATGATCTTCAAAGAGAAATAATGAAGATGCTCAGATTTGGGGATAAATAAAGTAAGTAAAGGTAAGGGAGTAAGTGAAGTAGGTAAGTAAAGGGATGGAGTATGTGTGGGTGGAAGGGCATTCTTTGAAAAATAAGTCATGTGGTTCCCTGGTGGTGTAGTGGCTAAGGCTTCTGCGCTCTCAATGCCGTGGCCTGGTTCGATTCCCAGCCAGGGAACTACCTGCCCCTCCCCCCCAAATAAGTCGTGAAAACTGCAAAGAGCTGAGGGGGTGCTCATATTTGTCAGGAACTTTCTTTTGCCTTTAGGCATATAGGACTCTGGAAGAATGAAGAAAATGTTAAAGTGGGTGAAGTTAGAGGCAGTGAAATATTCTCAGTAACAGTGAATTTATCAAGTAATATCGGGCTTGAACTATTTCTGAGTAGCCAATTATACATGCCGCTTACATAAATTTACAAACTATAAATTAACACACCTTAAAGTGTGGAAAATGCAGAAGTTCTCACATCCCCACCTCGAACAGTTTTTGATATATGTATTATAAAATAATTCATTTACTCATTCATTTGTTGACAAGCAACTACTAAGGGCTCTTCAAAATAAAAATAAAAAAACATATGCCTTTTGACTCAGCAAATCTATTTCTTGGAATTTACTACTTTATTTTACTCACAGAAGTATGACAAGATATGGTTGTCTGTATATTCACTGCAACATTGTTTGAAATAGCAAAAGACTGTAAATGATTCATCAATGGTGGTAAGGTTAAACTAATTAAAGAAGTTAAAATTCAGTCTAACCACTAAGCTGTACATCTGAAACTAATATAAAATAATACTGAATTTCAACTGTAACTGGAAAAATAAATAAATAATTAAAAAAGAAGTTAAAATAAAATTCATTGCTATTATGGAATAGTATGTATCCATTATAAAGAATGAAGCAGAATTCTATATGCTGGTATGGAAAGATCTGCAAGTTGTAATAAATAAAAGAAAGGGAAGTAGTATAATATTTTATATATTTAAGGTATATACACATATACATATATAACTGTGTGGTGTCAGACGTTCATTACGATCACTTCCCACTGCTGAAGGTTACTAACAGTGTAATACAAGAATTAAAGCCAAAACAAAATCTTATTGAGTAAGATTACAGAATTTTTCAAGACCATTGAAAGTCTGATATGTGGTGTAAGTTTACTCCACCTGTACTATCTCTGAAAATGAAATAATAAAGAGAAATATCAGGTATTGATGTTTACTTTTTTTTTTTTAAAGAACCATATTGCAAAGTAATCATGTTTGGAAGCATGGTAGCATTTTGAGGGGCTGACCTAGATCTGTTTGTAGCATTCAAAATGAGAATCCAATTCAGGTGCTGGAGTTTATAGCCAGCATCCTCTTACCATACTTTTGAACTTCTTCACTTGAGTGCCCGATTCCATTACATTGCTTATCCGCACTACGATTAATATTCATTGAAGAAAATGAGTGCATAACTTACTGACTACTTAGTTAGCTACGTGCAATATGCCAAGTATTCATAAATTTTCAGAACTGCCCTATGAATAGGAACTCATATGATTCTCACTTTACCAATGAGAAAACACACTTTGATGCCCTACCTAGTGGTGACCTCTCTAAGCAGCACACCTGGATTCACTTTGCTTCTTCCTTATTTTATTAAAATATTTCTGTCTTCTGCATGATTACTTCAGGAGCATGTCCATTTTCAAAGGTGATACATTAATCTTTATAAAGGTTTTTATGCATGAATGGAGGTTAACTTGTCATTCTTCTTTGAGAATATTTACTTATGTAACAAGGTTTTGCAGTTACAGCCTATAATCAGTTACTTGCTAATTGACTAACATTTGATAAGCACTAGAGATCTCTATTTTTTTGGCACTTACAGTTTTGTGGGGCAAATAGATATTCATCATATAATTCCCAGAAGCATATAACTTTAAATTCTGATAGATTCTATGAAAATATAACAGTGCCAGTCTGGTGAATTAGATAGGGCATTCATGAGGAAGTGGAGTTTATCTCAATATATGAAGGATAAGTAGGAGTTAACTAAACAAATTGGGGCTGGGGACAATCCCTTCCTCATGACAATAGCAAGGACAAAGACTCAGGGGAGGATGGGAACCTAGTGATCAGGAAGACAAAAAGCCTGTCTGAATGGCTAGAATGTAGTGTTAACACTGAGAATGGTGAGTGAAGAGACCGGAGATGTAGGTAGAGACCAAAAACCACATGCAACCTGGGAGAAATAAAAAGTACGCAATTAAACAGATAATTTAAAAAAGGAATAGAACTGACTCTGGGTGATGAACATAAAATACAACACATAGATGGCACACTGTAGAATTGTACACCTAGGACCTACGTAACTCTTGTTAACCAATGTTAACAATGTAAAAAAAGTGTGGTAAGTACCATAAATTAGATAAATGGTATGAGAATATGTAAAGGAAACCTTTAAAACATGCTTTGAGATTCAAGAATGACTTCCCAGAAATGTGTGAGCATTATCTAGAATAAAAGGAAGTAGAGGTGGTGATTAACAGTGATTCAGGCAAGAGAAATGACAAAAGGCCTAGAGGGCAGAGATAGCACCCAGGCTAAGTCTATGGAACTGTGGGTGGCCTCATTGAAATGCAGATTTAAAATGCTGACTTTCATTGACTGTGGGAGGTTGGTGGCGACAACAGTGGATGTGGGAAAAAGGCTACTGGGATCATTTTGGGTGAAACAGGAAGAACAAAGGCAATGGCAGCAGGGGAAGGAAAGCAGTGACCGATTTTATAGATATTAAACACGAAAAATGACTGCTTTGTGAATTATTGTGGAGAAAAGGTTGGGATGAATGGTTGCCTTAAAATGCCATTCATTGTGTTACAATGAGGGGGGAACAAAATAGGAAGTAAGAGTTAAAGGATTTAATTTGGGGCATGTTGAGTGTTATGTATCTGTAGAGCAGTCATAGGAACATGTCCAATTGAGAGATACATAATTGCCTCTGTAAGTCAGGACAGATATGTAGGTTGGAGTTAAAGATTAGGACATCATCCTATTGAAGGGGTGGAAATGAGAGTATGGAAAATAAAGAGAGAATTTAGAATAAATCTTTGAAAACAATAACATTAAAGGGGTGGGAAAGAAATGAGGGGCCCCTGAAGGAAACTGATAAGCAGATGGAGAAGAAAAACTAAAAGGATGGGATGTCACAGGCTCTAGAAACTGTATTGTAAGAAGGAGGGAATGATCAACATTGACAAATGCAACAGGTAAGTCGGATAAGGTAACTACAGAAAGTATTAGGTACACCACAAAAAAGTTCTATGTGACTTCTACATATGCAATTTTCATAGAAATAGCTGAAGCCAGAGTGATTAAGAATACATAGAACGGAAGAGACTTAAGACAATGAGAATAGATAACTCATTCATAAAATTGGGTTGCAAAAATTATGAGACATACTGAGTGAGTGGAATTCTCCTTCTCGTTCTCTCTCACCCCCTCCTTTCCTCTTTTCTCCTTCCTTCCATCCTTCCTTCCTTCCTTCCTTCCTTCCTTCCTTCCTTCCTTCTATTCTCTCTCTCCTCTGTTTCTCTCTTCTTTCTATATTTTTTATTTTTAACATGGAAAGAGACTTCAGAACATATGAATGATCATGGGGAGGAGCCAGTGTAGAAGAGGGTGAACATCAAAACAGAAATATAATAGGTTGCTGAGAATGAGGGAGTGAAGAACAGGCAGATTATAGGTGAAAGGGCTATTGTTACATAAGATGCGGGATATACTTTCATTCTAAACCAGTGGGAGGAGGATAATATACTGACAATGTTCTAGAATTTACGGTAATACCTTAATGGACTATCTTCCTTATATTTTCTCAGTGAGGAAGAATATATATTTATCTCATCAAAGGGAGAGTACTGAGTGATAAAGCAGATGTTGGAGCAGGATGGAGAATAGTCACTGTGAAGAACAGAAGAGGGAAGTTGGGGAAGATAAAAATAGTTCTGAAGATGGTTTGTAGTGCTAGTTGCACAACAATCTGCATGTACTTAATGCTATCTAAACTGTACACTTAAAATGGTTAAAATGGCAAATTTTATGTTATATATATTTTACTATTATTCAATAAAAAGCAACATAAAAAATAGCAGAGGGGGTGGATGAGGGAAAGAGGAGTGTTTGGTAGCACTTATGACTCAGTTTAGGTTGTTAACCTGAATTGGAAGAAGTTGGTATGGTACTGTCAGTTTTATCCCATGTTTAGCAATGAGAAGATAATACAGAGAATATTAACTTAGATCCAGGAAATGACTGTGAAATTGTGCATTGAACTATCCTAGAGGGAAACATTTACATTGTAATCTAAACCACACAACCTGCAAACAACCTGTGTAAGCAAACATGGTGGCCCTAGCAAGTTTGGTTTCCTGCCAGGTAAATGCAGTGACAGATAAAGAAGAAAGGGACTGAGAATATTGTAAAGATATTGGAATGAAAGTACATGTAAACTAAACTGGACAGAGAAGGTATTAGTGACAGGAGGGAGAAAGTAAAGGGCTAAAGGATACTCGGTGTGCCCATAAGTGAAACAAGTGTAATGAACATTCCTATGGTATGTCTTGCCCATCTCAAGAGGGCAATTCCAATGTTCCTTCCAAAAACCCTAACATTATCCTTGGACCTTATTCATTTTGTGAAACCACAGCCCAAAATCTATGGCACAGCACCGAGTTCCTTCAAATCTCAATTAAGAAACTCCCAGGTACCAAGTAAGCTTGCAACACCTGATGAAAATGGCATTAAAGGTGCGGCCTAAATGATGATCAAAAGCAAACAAAGAAGCTTAAAATTCTTAGCCTCCAGATTTTCTAAGAGAGTATCTTCATAAATGAGAAAACAAATCCTGAACTTTGTCCTTCAGGTCTCTTATTTCCAAAAACTTAATTCCTGTAGTTTTAGAAGTGCAATAATTGAGCAAATGCTTCATTTGTCAAATATATCTCCCAATTAAAAATTGAACTTCAAGAGGTACATGTTTAACTTAGTAAAATAAATAAAAACAAAAACCTGAGTCGGTTTTTCAGGAAGACAAATAAACAACCAAGTTATTAATCAAGATAAATGATTGTCATCATTTACCAGTCAAATTAGTGGCAATTATATTATTGCTCTATGGTGGTTGATCAGTTAATTTATTATCATAATTTAAAATTTCAGTATGACAATGAAGAGCCATAATAAATTTTGCAAATATATAATTTAATATATGATTTTTTAAATTTGTGCTCTAAATGTTTTAGGTATGTACCTAATAACCATTTTGCTATTCTATTTCTGTGTTTCTACTGCATGCAAATAGACTGTTGATCAAAGATTTCACCTCTCCCTTTAGTTTCAATGGTTCTGGAGAGCCTAAGATCAGATTCTGACCCTCGTATCTTTATCCAAAACATAGGAATTATATTTGTGAATCTTCTTCCGTATTAATCTTAATTTAGAACTATGACACAATAATTGAAGAGTAAACAATTTGGCATAAATAATTTACTTAAAGTCACACAGACCAGAAAGAACAAATCAGAACTTTTCTAAAAGAAAAATTAAGTGAGTTTTTTTGTAAGTGCAGACAAAAGATAAAATTCATTTTTCTACCCACAGGCTCTCTGCCAAGGGATAATTTTATATACTTGGGTATATTTTGTGCCCCCCAAATCAAATACATAGGTAATTAAATGCCTTTCTATATAAATGTGGTCTTTGGGTTATTACATACAAGTTGTTATATTGTTTTTAAAATTTTATTTTGATGCTCTTCATTTTTTGAATTGCTATATAGAACGTTTTAAATTTCTACAAAAAATTTTTCAAGCATTTGAATAAACCTACTTTTCTTTCCACTAAAAAAATTTCTTTTTCTAGAATTAGGATTTATGATTGTGTAGAATGTATAGATGATATGGGAAGATATGACGTCTTTGCAATATTGAGGTTTTCAATTTATGAACAAGGTATATAATTCAGTTTATTTTAATATGTAATTTCTGTTATTAATGTTTTGTCATTGGCTTAAACATTTTTTTTATTGTTAGACTTATTAGGGTGACATTTGTTAGCAAGAATTACATAGGTTCCAGGTGTACAATTCTACAGTGCATTGTCAACTTGTATAATAAGTTCACCACCTTGTGTGAGTTCTCTTTCCATCACCATATATTTAGCTCCCTCTCGCTCCTCTTACACCCCCTCCCCCTTCTCCCATACCCTCCTCATTTGTCCCCTAATAAACATTAAACTATTGATTGTGCCCATGGGTTATTTGTTTGTTTGTTCATTTTTTTCCTTTGTTGCTTTTAGTTTTATATTCCGCATATGAGTGAAGTCATACAGTTCTTGGTTTTTTCTGTCTTGCTTATTTAACTAAGCATGATGATCTCCAGGTCCATCCATTTTGTTGCAAATGACAATATTTCATCTTTTCTTATAGCTGAGTAATATTCCATTGTGTATATGTACCACAGCTTCTTTATCCAGTCATCAGTCGCAGGGCACTTGGGTGGTTTCCATGTTTTGGCCACTGTGAACAGCACTGCAATGAACATTGGGGTACATAAGTCTTTGCGGACAAAGGTTTTCAAGTTTTTGGGTAGATACCCAGAAAGGTGATTGCTGAGTCATGGTTGCTCCATTCCCAATGTTCTGAGGAACCTCCACACTGCCTTCCACAGTGGTTGTACCAGTTTGCACTCCCACCAGCAGTGTACCAGAGTTCCTTTTTCTCCACATCCTCTCCAGCACTTGTTATTCCTTGTCTTGTTGATAATAGCCATTCTCACAGGTGTGAGGTGGTCTCTCATTGTGGGTTTGATTTGCATTTCCGTGATAGCTAATGAGGATGAGCATTTTTTCATATGTCTGCTGGCCATTTGTATTTGTTCGTGGAGAAGTGTCTGTTCAGTTCTTCTGCCCACTTTTTGATTGGGCTGTTTGTTTTTTTGTTGTTAAGTCTTATTAGTTCTTTATATATTTTAGATATTAGACCCTTATCTGATGAGTTATTTGCAAATACTTTCTCCCATTCAGTTGGCTGTCTCTTTGCCTTGTTGATGGTTTTTTTTGCTGTGCAGAAGCTTTTTAGTTTGATATAGTCCCATTCATTTATTTTTGCTTTTACTTCCCTTGCCTTGAGGTCAGGTTCATGAAGTCTTCCTTGAGTCCTAGGTCTATAAGTTTAGTACCTATGTCTTCTTCTATACGGTTTATTGTTTCAGGTCTTATATGAAGGTCTTTCATCCATTTTGAGTTAATTTTTATATATGGAGAGAGTTCACAGCTCAGGTTCATTCTTTTGCATATGTTTTTCCAGCTTTCCCAGCACCACCTACTAAAGAGGCTGTCTTTTCCCCATTGCATATTCTTTGCTCCTTTATCAAAAATTATTTCTCCATAAATTTGTGGATTTATTTCTGGGTTTTCAGTTCTGTTCCATTGGTCTATGTGTCTGTTTTTCTGCCAGTACCAAGCTGTTTTGACTATTGATGCTTTGTAGTATAAATTGAAATTGGGTAGTGTGATAACACCAGCCTTATTCTTTTTATGTAGTATTGCTTTGGCAATCGCGGTCTTTTTTGGTTCCATATAAATCCGATAATTCTTTTTATCTATTTCACAAAAGTGTGATTGTGGGATTTGGATGGGTACTGCATTAAATCTGTAGATAGCTCTGGGCAAAATGGCCATTTTTAACAATGTTAAGTCTTCCTATCCATGAACAGGGGATATTTTTCCACCTCTTAAAGTCTGTTCCAATTTCTTTCAAAAGTGTCTTACAATTTTCCACATATAAGTCTGTCACATTTTTTGTTAAGTTAATTCCCAGGTACCTCATTCTTTTTGTCGTGATAGCAAAAGGAATTGACTCCCTCATTTTTTTTTGAGGATTCATTGTTTGTATATAGGAATGCTGTTGATTTTTGTACATTGGTTTTGTATCCTGCAACTTCATTTTATTCATTTATTGTTTCTAATAGTTTCCTGATGGAATCTTTGGACTTTTCTATATAAAGGATCAGGTCATCTGCAAATAGTGACAATTTGACTTCTCTCCCAGTTTGGATACCTTTTATTCCTTTCTCTTGCCTGACTGCTGTGGCTAGAACTTCCAGTACTATACTGAATAGCAGTGGTGACAGGGGGCATCCCTGTCTTGTTCCTGATTTTAGGGGAATAGGCTTCAGATATTCCCCATTTGGTATGATGTTAGCTGAGGGTCTGTCATATATGGCCTTTATTGTGTTGAGATACTTTCCTTCTATACTTATTTTATTTAGTGTTTTGATCATAAATGGATGTTGTACCTTGCCAAAAGCTTTTCCTGCATCAATTGATATGATCATATGGTCTTTATCTTTTATTTTGTTTATGTGATGTATCACATTGATTGATTTTCGTATGTTGAACCATCCTTGTGCTTCTGGGATGAATCCCACTTGATCATGATGTATGACCTTTTTGATGCATTGTTGTATTCTGTTTGCTAATATTTTGTTCAGGATTTTTGCATCTGTGTTCATCAGAGATATTGGTCTATTTTCTTTTTTTGTGTTGTCCTTACCAGGCTTTGGTATTAGGGTAATGTTTGCATCATAGAATGAGGTAGGAAGTATTGTTCCTCTTCAATTTTTTTGGAAGAGTCTGAGGAGGATAGGCATTAATTCTTCTTTGAATGCTTGGTAGAGCTCGTTGGTGAGACCATCTGGTCCAGGGCTTTTGCCTTTAGGGAGATTATGGATAGTCACTTCAATCTCTTTGCTACTGATTACTCTATTTAGATAATCCAGTTCTTCTTAGTTCAGTCTAGGTAGGCTGTAAGTTTCTAGAAACTTGTCCACTTTCTCTAGGTTGTTAAATTTAGTGGCATAAAGCCCTTCATAATATTTTCTTATAATCCTTTGTATTTCTGTGGTGTCAGTGGTAATTTCTCCCTTTTCATTTCTAATTTTGGATATTTGTGTTTTTTTCCTTTCATCCTTTGATTAGTCTAGCCAGGGGTTTGTCAATTTTGTTGACTTTCTCAAAGAACCGGCTCTTTGTAATATTATTTTTTTCTATTGTCCTTTTGTTCTCTAATTGGTTTAGCTCTGCTTTAATTTTTATTATTTCTTTCCTTCTGCTGACTTTGGATTTTGTCTTCTCTTCTTTTTCTACTTCTTTAAGGTGGGATGCTGAAGTGTTTACTTGTGATTTTCTTTGTTTCTTAAAATAGGCCTGTAATGATATAAAATTTCTTCTTATTAACTGCTTTTGCTGTATTGCAATAATTCTGATATTTTGCATTTTCATTGTCATTAGTTTCTATATGTTTTTAAATCTCTTCTATTTGTTCTTTTATTCAGTCATTTTTTATTAAGTTGTTGTTTAATCTCCATGTATATATGGTATTTCTACTTTCCTTTTACAGTTGATCTCCAATTTCAAAGCCTTGTGGTCTGAGAATACACTTGGTATGATTTCGATCTTCTTGAAATTGCTGAGACGACTTTTGTGTCCCAGCATGTGGTCTATCCTTGAGAATGTTCCATGTGCACTAGAAAAGAAAGGATAGTCTCCTTTTGCTGGTTGAAGTGTCCTGTAAATATCAATTATGTCCAATTGCTGTAATGTGTCATTTACAGCTGATATTTCCTTATTTATTTTCTGTTTTGATGATCTGTCCATGGCTGTTAGGGGGGTGTTTAAGTCTCCCACAATGATTGTGCTTTTGGCAGTTTCTCCTTTCAGATCTGTTAGTAGTTGCTTTATAGATTTTGGTGCTTCCTGGTTGGGAGCATATAAATTAATTAGTGTCAAATCTTCTTGTTGTTGTATTGCGCCCTTTATCATTATGTAATGTCTATCTTTGTCTCTTGCCATCTTTTTTAACCTGAAGTTTATTTCATCAGATATCAGTATGGCAACTCCTGCTTTTCTCTGGTTACAATTTGCTTGGAGTATTGTTGTTTCCCATCCTTTCACTCTGAGTCTGTGCTTGTCCTTATGGCTGATGTGTGTCTCTTGGAGACAGCATATAGACGGGTTTTGTTTTTTAATTCAGTCTGTTACTCTGTCTTTTTATTGGTGAGTTCAGTCCATTAACATTTAGAGTGATGATTGATATGTGACAATTTCCTGTGGCCATTACTTTTTTGTTTTTGTTTTATTTTGTTTCTTTCTTCTCTTGATGTTTTGTTTCAGGTCGAAGATCCTCCTTCAGTATTTCTTGAAGTGCTAGCCTTGTGCTGGCCAATTCCCTCAGGTTCTGTGTGTCTGAGAAGGTCTTTATTCCACTTTCATATTTGAAAGATAATTTTGCTGGATAATTTATTCTTGGCTGGAAATTTCTCTCTTTTAAAGTTTTGAATATATGATCCCACTCCCTTCTGGCTTGTAGAGTTTCTGCTGAGAAGTCTGATGCCAGCCTGATGTGTTTTCCTAGAAAGGTTATAGTTCTTTTTTCCCTGGCTGCCTTGAGAATTGTCTCTTTGTCTTTAGTTTTTGACATCTTTTGTACTATGTGTCTTGGGGAAGATCTGCTAGGGTCCAGGTATCTAGGGGACCTATTTTCTTCTTGAATTTGAGGTTTCAGATCTTTCCATGGGTTTGGAAAGTTCTCGTCTACTATTTGTTTGAGTATGCTCTCTATAGAGTGCTCTGGTCCTTCTTCTCATCCTATTATCCTGATGTTGTTTTATCTCATGGAGTCAGATAGTTCTTGCAGAGTTCTTTCAATCCTTGTGGTTCTATATTCCGTCTCTTCCTCTTTTTGAGATGTTTCCATGTTCTGATCTTTGATATCACTAATTCTTTTCTCTATCTGGTTGGCCCTGTTTCCTATGGCAGTTATTTTGTTTCTCACTTCTTTTACTGTATTATTTATCTCTCAAATTTCCACCTTGATCTTTCTTATGTTTTGAATTTCTTTGTTAAATTGTTCCTTTATGTTCACAGATTTCCTTTCTTAGGTCATTCACCTCAGCTATGGCGGTCTGCTAGTATGTTTTCATTTCTCCCAGAGCCTTTAGAATCGCTACTTTAAATTCTCTGTCTCTTAGTTCAGAAAATTCTAGGTCTATTAAACTGTCTTCTGGATATATATCATGTTCTTTCTCAGCAGCTTTAGTTTTTAAGGAATTCATACTGTCTGCTGGGTTCTTCCTCTTTGGCATGAGGACATTATGTTCGGCAGAGCCCAGGAGCCCTGGTTAGTATTTTTTTGGTGTCTTGCTGTAGGTCATATGCTAGGTGGCACTGGGGGCCAAGTTTTGGGAAAGAGGGGTGATGTTTAGGCCTTATCTCTGGTCTTCACCTGCATTTGGAGGCAGTGTGCCTCTATCCGTGGCTCCTCCTTCATTTCCTGCAGTTCACTGTGGAGGCTGTAGGAGAGGAGAGCGGCCAGCAAAAAGCACACTGGGGCAGCTCCATCTCCTGCCCTATGCTAGGGAAGCTGGGTGATGTGGGCCAAGGCTGTTGTTGCTGGCTGGGGCAAATGTTATCAAATCTGCCTTTCTTCCCGGGTTTGCTCCAGCAACCAGCCGTTCAGGGCAGAGTCTGCAGGCTCCCACTGCTTGTGGGACCCAGGGGCACACGCGTGGGCATGTACCGCAAGTCCAAAGCCGTCGGCCTGACCTCACAGGTCATGTGAAGGCAGCTGGCTTGCCTCCGCAGTGGGCCGGGAACAGGAAATGCGGCCCTGTGTAGGAGCCATGTGCGCACATGCTGTGTGTCGCGAGGGCGCTGGGAGCTGAAGTGCTGTCTCTGCGGACCTACCTCAGCCTGCGGCTGTTTAGAGTTCTTGCTCAGCCCTCTTGCTACTCAAGAGCTTCAGAGGCTGGCTCCCAAACTTTGTCCCCACAGGCCCAGCTCCCCCACAGTTTCCCACCATTCTATTACTTTGCTGGCTTTCACTCTTGTCACCCTCATCCCGTGCACTGTGCTGCTCCCGGATAGTCAGCAGAGATGGGGCTCTGTCGTGATCTGTCTCTGCTCCCTCCTGTCTCTCCCACTTACCCACTTCTCTCCAACCTTTAGGTGTTTTCTGGTGATGTGTGGATTTCTCAGCTGTCATTGTGTCTGTCACTCAGGGTTCTCTTTCTTGGCTCCTGGACGGCTGTTCAATTGTGTTTTCTGGGAGAGGCTTTAGGGATCTCCTCCTTGGTTGCCTTCTTGCCCTGCCCTAATGTTTTGACATTTTCAGCATAGAGGCCTTACATATACTTTGCAGTTGATCCTTATTTTGTTTTTAGTTATGATTTTAAGTGACTTTAACTTTTCACATTTATTTTACATGTTTATTGACCTAGTATCCTTCTTTCTTGCTAGATTTACTTATTAGTTCTTGTCATGATTGTAGATGTATAGTACAATCTATGTGTCAGCAGAGACAGTTTTACGTATTCCTTTCTAGTGATTTTTAAATTAATTTAATATTTTGTTGCTTTAGTATAATGGCCTGAACCTCCAGGACAATGCTGGATAGCAGCCATGTAAGTTGGCATTCTTGCTTTGTTCCCAATCTTCAGGGGAAATATTCATAATTGCACCCCTAAGTACATTAGGTTTTCTGTAAAAGTTCTTTATCAAATTGAGGATAATTTTCTTAAAGTCTTTTTTGCAGGGTGGGGGTTGTTGGACTTTCATCATATGCAATTTTTTTCTTTTGGCTTTTAATTTTGTTTTTTATTATTTTAAAATTATTTTTTCAGTTACAGTTCACATTTCAGTATTATTTTATATTAGTTTTAGATGTATAGCATAGTGGTTAGATATTTATATAATTTATGCAGTGATTCTCCCGATTATTACCCACCTGCCAGTATACATAGTTGTTGCAACATTATTGACTATATTTTCTATTTATTAATCCATTGAAATTACCCTATGATTTTCCCCCTTTAAGCCTATGAAATGGTGATTTGAATTGGTTGATTTTCCTTATAAAACATTCCTGGGTAAAACATACTCAGCTGCACTGTATTATCATTTCTAAATATTGGTAAATTTGATCTGCTAATATTTTGTTAAATCTTTTTGCATTTATCTTAATGAGGGATATTGGCCTGTAGCTTTATTTTCTAATGACTTTGTTAAATTTTGATGTCAGGGTTATGTTGGGCTTATAAAATGAATTAAAGAGAGTTCCTTTACCTCTGTTTTCAAAAAAATATTTGTGTAAGATTGGTATTATTTCTTTCTTTAAGACTGATAGAATTCACCAGTGAAACCACTTGGACCAGGAGATTTTTGGAGGGAAGAACATTGATAATGTGTATTTTCTATTTTCTCATTTTAATATTCTATTTTTTTTTATATTCAGGAGCAGCAACTCTTTAACCTTTTATAAAATGTGATATTGCTTTGGTTTTATTAATGCAAGCACCAGAGAGCAATTCAAATGATCTCAAAACAATGATTTTATGATATATGGAGACTAAACTAAAATTTTTCAAAAAAGAAAGCTATAATAGAGATTATCACTTTCACTCCCTTTTCCCCTCTTATCCCTTCTTTTTTAACATTCCATTCTATTCTCATTTGCTTGGGATTCATATTCTCTATGGTCTTTTAGTTTTTACTGTTTTTTCATAATTTTGCCTTTCACATGGCTTTAGTTGGCACACTCTCAACTTCAACCCACCAGTTAGGTAACCACTATGTTCTTGTGACTTCACATAAATTCCTCACTAATGAATCTGAATAGATAAGGTCAATGTTTTTTTGTTTTCTTTTTTTAACCAGATTATGTCATAGGTTGCTAGAAATCCTATGGATTGGCTACATTTTGGCCACTGTCCAAAATCAATTTATCCAATCTGCTGTAATTGTGAGAACATCACACAATGTAAAACTATCTAAGCAGTAGGTGCTATAAGGCAGCTTCTTTAGTAAGGCATGCGGGTAGAATTGACGTCTCCTGTCTGATGAGTTGAATATGATATTAAGCAAATATTGTATTTCAAATTAAGCAAATTAAGCAAATATACCATATTGATGTGCTACTGTGGAAATATACCATTCAGAATGGTTGAAGATATATGAACAAAAGGTTTTAAATGAAAAATATTTTAGGATATATTGCATATGGTTAATATATTGACATTTTAGCTCTCCTCAATTTTGAAAGGTTAATTTGGTTGAATATTATACATTTTTTTTTTCGAAGAACGACTTCAATGTCATAGTTGCTCTCTTTTTGTAAAGATTTTTTTATTTGGAGTATATCATTGGCTATTGATAAAAATAAACTTTCAAGCACTATTATGTGGCATGATTAATGTAATGTCATTGATATAGAGTAATATAATTCAATTTTGTCAGTGATGTATAAATTTGTAAACTTATGTGCACTCCATAGTAAGTTTAACTTATTTTTATGTTAGTCACACATAAAAAGTAAATTATCAAGGTCCTAAGTTAGGGTATCATATAAAAGCCTGATAGGAATCAGCTGAAAAATAAAAATACATAGTAGAAACAATGGAATAGGATTTGAGAGATTTTTTCTAGTCTAGGCTCTAACAAGTATTATATCTGTGGGAAGAGGCAATTCCTCTTTCATGGGTATCCGGTGTTTTAAGTATCAAATGATCAAGTTCAACTAGATGATTTCTAAGGGCCTTTCTTCTATGGCAGATACTAGTGATGTTCACTATATGTCTGCTTCTCCTGCCCTTCGCAGCCCACAAGATTACTTTCCTACTTTCTTAAAGTAATCATTTTTCTTTGGAAAATGAAATGTGGGTAGAAGTCATATGTGTCACTTTTGGGTTGAAGCATTTAAGAGCTTGTGGTTAAATTCTCCAGTTTTCCCTCCCTCTGCTGCAGCTACCAGTAATGTTAAGGGTAGTGTAGTCTCTATCACCCTGAAGAACTTAAGTGTAAATGACGTGAAGCAGAGACCCCTGTGAATGCAAAATAATCAAGTAGTGAAAGAAATGAACCTTGTTCTTTTTAAACTACAGAAGTTGGGGGCTGTTTGCTCTTCACAGTATACCCAGCCTCTTCTGACTGGTACCACAAGTAGAGCACTGTTACCTGCCCCCTCCCCCCACAAATTCCTATGATAAATGGCATTAGCTTTGAAGCCCAGTAATGTTTCGAAGAGAAAATGACTACCTAGGAATGGAAAGATGAGGATGTATTGACAAAACATTTGCCAAATATGTCTTCTGTTACATACTGGAAGGCAATTCATGTACCTAATGAACTTGACATTTTAGAAAAGAAGAGATTGGGAAGCAGAATGTTACTAGTAGGAGTTAGTTACTTTTGGCAATGTTGTACAAGGAAAAAAAAGAGCTCAAAAAAGAAATAAAAGAAGAGAATTAGAGCGATCAAAGATATTACAAGGCTGGAAAAGGAACTGCTTCTTAGAGGATATACAATAAGGCACAAAATTAAGAGAGGCTTTGAAAGACAGTCCAAGTAAAAATGATCCTTGAAGCAGAGACCAATTAAGGATAAACCTCCACAGCAACTGTTGAACTCTCTAAGTGGATATAGATACTTAAAAACAAAGGTCAAATTAAGAATGTAATTCACCATATATCCTTTACAGTGAAGGTGCACAAAACAACATGATTAGGCACATTAGACACTCACACACCTCTCAAAGTTATAACCACAAATCTACTATCCACCTGACACCTTACGCAGCTAGTACAATACCATTGACTATATTCCCTATGCCATGCTCTACATTCTGTGGAAGTGTGTGTGTGTGTGTGTGTGTGTGTGTGTGTGTGTTTGATATTCAATATTATTTTATATTAGTTTCAGGTGTACAATGCAGCAGTTAAGCATTTACATAATTTATGAAGCGCTCCCCCTGATAAGTCTAGTGCCATCTGATACCATACATAGTTTTTACAACATTATTGACTACATTCCCCATACTGTATTTCACATCCCCATGACTATTTTGTAACTACCAATTTGTACTTCCTAATCCCTTCACCTTTCTCACCCATCCTCAAACCACCTCCCATTTAGCAACCATCAGTTTGTGCTTTGTATCTATAAGTCCATTTCTGTTTTGTCTCCTTATTCTATTCTTTAGATTCCACATGTAAGTTAGATCGTATGGTATCTGTCTTTTTCAGCCAGACTTATTTTACTTAGTACAATGTCCTCTAAGTCCATACATGTTGTTGCAACTGGATAAAGGGCATTTCAGTTGTTTCCATGTCTTGGCTATTGTGAATAGAACTGCTGTAAACATAGGGGTATGTATATTTTTTCAATTATTGTTTTGGACTTATTTGAATAAATCACCAAGAGTAGAATTGCTGGGTCATAAGAAAGTTCTATTTTTAATTTTTTGAGTTACCTCCATACTGTTTTCTATAGTGACTGCACAAATTTGCCATCCCACCAACGGTGCATGAGGGTGCCCTTTTTTCCACATCCTCACCAGCACTTGTTTATTGATTTATTTCATGATAGAGCCATTCTGACAGGAGTGAGGTGGTATCTCATGGTTTTTATTTGCCTAAGATATTTTATTTGTTGTTTTGTATAGATCTTGTACACATTTTATTAGATTTATACCTAAGTATTTTATTTTTTGAATGCTGGTGTAAATAGCATTGTGTTTTTAATTTTAAGTTCCACTTATTCATTGCTGATATATATAAAAGCAATTACCTTTTACATATTAACCTTGCATCCTGCACCCTTGCTATAATTGCTCTTTTGTTCAAACAGGGTTTTTTTGTTGTTGTTTCTTTTAGATTTTCTATGTAAAGAGTGCATTGTCTAGAACACCCCTTTTTATGAGCTAGTAATCTGGACCAAATCTTTTATTACAAAATCATAAGCATGTAATTCTGTAACATAATAATATCACACTCAAGCACACTTTAGGTGTCATTTTAGATGAAATGTTCAAATTGCTATACATCATGTACGAGACATTCATGTATAGAGTCTGGTGTTATTTCTGCCAGACCCTGTATATTTCTTCTGAAAATGTACAGATTATTAATTTGATCCTAATCCATAGAAACTTTAAGTTTTCTTAGAATAATGGTTTTCCTTTTATGGAATTTTCTTGATCCAAAATTCTATTAAAGGTATTTGCCTTTCAGTTAATGGTGGGCTAGGCTACTTTGGACTAATTCTCTCTTCAAAAGCAACTAGAATAGCTGATTAAAGAATAAAAATTGTTTGCTTTGAGGTATTTGTGAGCTAATAAGGTAGAGAATTACTGTTGCTAGAATTTGAAATAGTATGCTTTGGAGGTAGTTGAACATATGGAGCCATTTTTCCTTTAGGGCAGAATTGGCAAATTATGACTTGGAGGTCATATCCAGCCCATCTCTTCTTGCTTTTGTACATAACATTTTCTTGGACCATATACACACCCATTTATTTATGTATTTTCTATGGTTACTTTCATGTTATAAGAGCAGGGTTTTCTAGGTGCAACAGAGATGTTATAGGCCGCAAAGCTTAACATACTAATTGATCATTAAGATATTGGGTGATTCCAGAGGAGACAATTGAGAGTCCAAGAGCCTGAGTAGCACTTTTTTTTTTTAATGTGGGTAGCTCCCTGGCTGGGAATCAAACCCAGGCCGCAGCACTGAGAGTGCGAGCATCAAAGCCTTAAGCCACTACACCACCAGGGAGCTCCCTGAGTAGCACTTTTGAATAACTTTCAGGATTAGGGAGATAAGGTTTGGAGTCCAGCACCCACTGCCATCTTATTTTCTAAAATTGGACTGAGGTGATTTCAATTGCTACTGCTGTTGGACACCCAGCAGAAGCAAATATAAATTCTTCCTGGTGGAAGATTGTTTTTTTCAAACAATTGTGCCAATACAATGGCCATGGAAGAAAAGTCAGGTACAAAGAAACGAGGCTAAGTAAACAAAAATCAGCAGAAACAACAAATAATAGAAACAGACTAAAATAAGTTCTGGAGACACTCTTCAAAATTCATTCAAAAAATTTGATATGCAAAGGACATTTTTCAAATCAACAATTCATCATATTTAAAATTTTTTAAACCATCTACTGAGATGGTTGGCAAATGGCTAAGAAGAGGAAATGCTGCCATTATCATAACAGTTTAATATATTTAATCAGTGTCTATGTCACATCTCTTTAGCTTTCCCTGTCCTATTCCTACATTCTCAGAGGCATGAAATGTATAAACTGGACTAAACTGATTTTTGTAAAACAGAAATGCTTCTCCCTATAATTTACTTATTGAAAAACCACGAAGTATTCTGTCTCTAAGAGAGAATGCCTTTTTGTAGCTTCCAATGCCTAACCAAATAGTTTAAATTTCTGATGGGCCAGTAAGACCAATCATTCATTTATGTAGGCAATTAAAAGCAAAAATTTGTTGTGCTTGCTTCGGCAGCACATACACTAAAACCAAAAATTTGTTTACATCAAACCATTGCAGCTAAGCGAGGTTAAGATACTAATAAAAGTTGGAGCATAGATAAAATTGCCTAAAAGAAACATCATATCTGTTTGACATGAGGAAAACGAGATTGTCTACAATTACATACTGTAAAAATTAAATTGTTTTAAAGTGGTCTAAACTACCTTTAACTTTATTAAAAGCAACAGGAAAGTGAAAAGAGCCAAATATAGCTCTCAAATGATGCTGATTTGGAGAACTTAACATGGAGGGGTGTCTGGGAGGGGTCAACAAAAGCTTTAGCTACTCTGTAAGGTAGGGAGGGGAGTTTAAGCAAGTGAATCCCAGTTCGGAGGTATAAGCCTTAAGCCAGAGGAATGCTGTCCCAGTTAAGGGAAAGTTATTCAGCAAACACGAAGCATAGCACTGAAATTTTTGTTTTGTTTTCTTTTTTGTATTCTATGTGTTCAGTTTCTCCATTGGCAAAGCAATAGCTTTGACCTTTTAAATCATCCTTTATTGAACCAGGAAAATGAAAGGCCAGTCAAATCTTTGGGGAGGAATGGAGAGGAAAGCAAATGTTTTGCAAGTGTCACACCCTGCCTTCTCTGACAACAGACATCCTTTTAGTCCTAATTAACAACTTGGAGAATTTTTAAATCTATAAAAGGTAGGCAGTTGCCGAGTACTCTGCCTGTTTTTCTGATACATGTTACTATCTAGATCCCTTCAATATTCTTTGTGTAATACGTTGAAAATTACCTAGTTAAGAGGATTTGAAATAAAAAGTGAGAATTAATTGCTATGTTCTCAATTACTAAATCGCCTTTAATGCTGAAGATCCTGATAATATGTTCCTGACCTATATTTTAAATACATCCTGAACTGTTTTTGTATGTTTTTCTCAAAGTGCACTTTTTCTTAGATTGTCTCTCTCAGGAGAGATTTAAGCTCAACTCTCATCACACTAGTAGTTTTACTGCATGCAGTGATTAGCATAGAGCAGCAGTTCTCAACCTGGGGGTCACCACCCCCTTGGGGGTCGAATGACCCTTTCACCGGGGTTGCCTAAGACCATTGGAAAACACATATCAGATATTTACATGACGATTCATAACAGTAGCAACATGACAGTTATGAAGCAGCAACGAAAATAATTTTATGGGGTTCACCACACCATGAGGAACTGTATTAAAGGGTCGTGGCATTGGGATGGTTGAGAACCACTGGCATAGAGCCTTATGATAAAGAAACAACCCACATTCAGTCTTTTACAAAAAGTTAAAAACGAGCCAAAATTGACATTTATATTAAAATGACAAGACAGTTGGGAAATATGAAAGAATGGTACTGTCCCATTTAAAATGGTATGTATGGTCAGCCTACTTATAACCAGTGTTTTAACTTCTGCATCTGGTAGAGTTGCTCACCTCCGTTTTTGTTTAATTCTTTTTCTAGAGCTTTGTTCTGTTCTTTCATTTGAGACATGTTTCTTTCTCTCCCCATTGAGCTGCCTCCCTGTGTTTGTTTCTATGTATTAGGTAGAACTTCTATGTTTCTTGGTCAAAATAGAGTAGCCTTATGTAGCAAGTGTCCTGTGGGGCCTAGTGGCACATTCTCCCTGGTCACCTGAGTCAGATGCTCCAGGTATGTCCATTGTGTGTGTTGTATGTGCATTCCTGTTTCAGTTGAGCCTTGGTGGCTATTTGCACATCAATGAGAGGGGGCGACTCTCAGGCTGATTGGTTGTGAGGATTGGCCATGATTACAGTGCAGGAGCTATTGTGCAGAGGCTGATCTGAGGGAATGGGATTTGATTTAGCAGGGCCCTGGAGCCCGTACAGGCTGCTCTTTAAATGTGTCCTCCTTTGAGGTGGCTGGGTGATGCTCTGGTTTGGTCACTGTGTGTGCTATGCTCTGGGGCCTCCTGGGATGGGGCCCATCACAGGCTAAGTTCAGCTATAGCCAGTGCCTTGCCTGAGGCCACCTGTCATGAGCCACAAAGCAATCTTCAGATGGCTACCACCTGCACTGGCGTGGAGGTGCCTTGAGAGGCCAAGCCATCAACTGAGGCTGGCTGTCACTAGAGCCAAGCTTAAGACTCCTCAGCTACAGATACAGGACATGCTGAAGCCAGATGCTGCTTGTTTGGGTTTTGTGAAATTTTGAATGACTTTAGGAAAGTCCATAGCATGAGCCAAGACAGGCTATTTGTATGGAAAAGCCACCGGAAGGAGCTTGAGTGTGCCTGAAAGGTGGGTGGGGTGGGGTCTCAGGGAATCAGGGCAAAAGAACACTCTTAGCTAGGGTAATGGTGACTCAGATGTGGTAGCTCTCTTTGTGTGCATGCCCAGAGGTGGGAGGGCTCAAAATAATGGCTTCTACCAGCACTTTTGTCTGGGAGAAAGTTCCCCTCTAGCCCTAGCCCTGAAGGCAGGCAATGCAGTTCCTCTCCGTATGTCCCTGGCACCTTCTGAGCTGCTGCCCCAGCACTGGAGCTCAGAGTGAGTGAGTTCATCTTTGAGTAAGTCAGTGCGGGCACTTTAAGAAGAGTGCCTGGGACTCCACCCACCCTCCATCTCACTCATCCACAATCTCTGCTGGTTTTCACAGCCAGAAGTTATGGGGACTTCTCTCACAGGCACTGGAACCCTGGGCTGGGGAGCCTGGTGTGGGGATAGGACCCCTCACTCTTCCAAGGGTTCCTGTGTAGCCTAGATATATCTCCTATTTTTAATGGTCACAGGTGGTGTGGGACCACATTTCTGCCCCTCCTGGCTTCTGTATGCCTTAGTTGTAGGACTTCAGTTCAGGGGTAGGACTTCAGGTTGATTCTCAATGATGGCTGTTCTGTAGTTTATTTGTAATTTTGATATTGTTGTAACAGAAGGAGGCAAGAACAGTGTTTACTTATTTCACCATCATGACTGGAATTCTGTGTGTTTATTTCTTTATTTATATATTTGTATTTGTAATAAAATGCACATGGGTTCCACTGATACATCTGGCTTTAATACAGCAGCACAGATTAATTGTAATTTTCCTGCTTGTCTATTTGTAAATTCTTTATCTGACAGTGAGAAATCTAGACCTCATTATTTACAATATATTTACTTATTTCTTGAACTTTAGTATACATGTAAAATAGTTTCATAATTGCTCACCCATACCTTCTGAGAAACAACTTTACCAACTAAAGTACAGGATTTATGTACAGTTTTTAAAATTTATTTGGCTTCACAGTATTCAATCAAAACACTATTTTGCAAAGATACTTAGGTGAGCTCCTTTTTCCCACTCGTTTTAATGAGGTTATGTCATATATTTGTTATACAGACAGACTCATTTGCCACAGTATGCATTCTATCCTGAGTTCCCCATGATATTTTGGATGATTTTTCAAAATTTGCATATATCAACATCTACTCTTTGTGGTGTATGTTGCAATGGATTTTGACAAATGAATAGAGTCATGTATTCACCACCATAACACCACACCTAATGTTGCTTTGTAGCCTTTGTCTGCTAATCCTGACTTCTGGACCCACTCAGAGTCAGTTTCTGTTGATTGCTTTATTTTCTGAGTTTGTGTCATATTTTCCTGTATCTTTGCATGTCAAGTGATTTTTGCATAAAAAAGTGACCATTTTAGAGCATACATTGTAGTGACACTGGAATTTGTTCATCTGAAGATTACTATTTATTTACTCTACCAATCAGTTAACTTGCATGGACTCAAGATTCAAAAGCTTTCTCCCAATGACATATAACAGCTGATGTAACTGTTTAGATTTTTAAATTTTCATCTCCTGCTATATGTGGCCCTCTGTAACTGTGTAGTCATCAAAGAAATTTGGCAGAATTATTCCCACGTTTCTATTCACTCTGTATTCCTTTGCCTATAGAGTTTTCTCCCCAAATTTTTAGTTGTTCCAGCATTGAGTTCTTTTTGACATCTCAAGACAGTAAGGCCTCCACATTACATCACCCAGGCGGGGTGTGTGTGTGTTAGGGAATGTATTCTGTCGAAGTCACAGTAAACTCCCAAATATGATCAGGAGGGGTTCTGTGTTTCAAGAGGTGTTTCCATACTAAATTTTGTCTGATTTTTCAACAGGCTCCTTGAGGTTACCTACATGTCTGCATGTGGAGTTTAGAGATTTGGGCAAAATTTACACTCATATTTTAAATCTCACCCCTTTAGAGTTCCCTCCCTCTAAAAATTTCCACCTTAAATTTTTAGCTGCTCTGCTTCTCTGTGTTCTGCAGTCTGTCCTCTGTCCCCTCTAGCCAGTGGCTGAATTTTTCCAATGCCAGAGATTAGGAACTGGATAGCACTTTCAGGAAAGGAATACACAAATTTGCACTTTATGCAGTAACAGTCTTTCCTGGGAACACTCAGCAAGCTTCTGCCTGCTTGGGGTCTTTCTCCAATGTTTTCAGATAGTTAATAAAAAACACTTTTTGTTCAATTGTTATAACTATTATCTGTGTGAAAAATCACATAGCGGCTTATTCTGCCTTTATTGAAAGTTTCATCTTACTTATTATTTCATACAAATATTAAAGAAAAGTATTGTGAAGTATTGTCCAAACATTGGCCTTTTTCTAGTCCTCTTCATTCTTTTCTGCATATCCACACTTTTATCTGGTATCATTTTGTCTCAGCTTTAATCACTCCTTTTAGATTTCTGTATAGCTGTGGTACTAGAAATGAATTCTCTCAGGTTTTATTTCCATTACTGTGTTTAGGTTTCTATTTTTGAAGAATATTTATACTGGGTTTTAAGGTTTCGGTAGGCAGAATAATACGTATCCCCCACCAAAGATGTGCACATCCTAATACTTGAAACTTGTGGAGGTTCCCTGGTGGCCTAGTGGCTAGGATTTGTCGCTCTGACCGCCGTGGCCTAGGCTCGATTCCTGGGCAGGGAACCACACAACCACACAAACCACACACACACAAAAAGAAACTTGTGAATATGATATCTTACATAGCAGAAGAGACTTTTCAGATATGATTAAGTTCAAAACCTTTACTATAATATTATCCTGGATTATTTAGGTGGGCCAAATAAGGGACTTTATAAGAGGGAGGCAGGAGGGTCAGAGTCAGAGAAAGATTGGATGCTACGCTGCTGGCTATGAAGAAACCATGAGACAAGGCATGTAGGAAGATTCTAGAAACTAAAAAAGACAAGAGAAGACACACTCTCTAAAAACAGCACAGCCCAGGTGACACATTGATTTTATTTCTGTGAAATCCATTTCAGACTTTGATTTCCAGAACTGTATGATAACAAATTTATGTTGTTTTAAGCCATTAAATGTGTAATAATTTGTTCAACAATAGGAAATTAAGGTGTAGGTTAACTGTGTTTTATTTTGTTTTGTTTACTAATAAAGAGTTTGTTCTTCAATCATTTCTTTCTTTTCATCATTGTATAATAAACTATGTAATATTGTGCCATAGATTATTGAGGCTCTGCTCAGATTTTTCCTCCTCTCAGTGCTTCAATTGGTATAATCTTTTGGGCTGTCTTCAACTTCCCTGGTCCTTTCTTCTGCATTGCCAAATCTACTGTTAATTATATGTAATAAACTTTTGATTTTATATTTTATATTTCTCAGAATTCCAATTGCTTCCATTTGAAGACTCCATATTACTTTCATATTTACAATCTTGTTCTTTCTATTCACATTATCTTATACAAGCAGTAGTATATTTTATAATGGCTGTTTTAATGTCCTTGTCTGAAAATGTTAACATCTCGGTCATCTGTGTATCTGATTTTATTGCTTATTATCTAGTTTTGCAGGCCACATTTTCTTTCTCCTTTGCATGTCTAAATAGTTTGCTTGGGTACTGAGAATTGCAGAGTATGTGTTTTATTGACTCTGAATTCTTTTATTTTCCTCTATAGAATGTTGAATTTTATCATAATGGGCAGTACAATTACTGGCAGATCATGTTTATCACATGAAGACTTGATTTTAGGCTTTTAAAGAACAAGTCTAATTTAGATTTGCCCTTATCTGTTAGGCATAGTATGTAGTTCTGGCATATGGCACTTTGCTCCAAAGTATAATCCTTCTGAGTTTCTAATGGAAAACCTTAGATGTTTGTCAAACTCCTCTAACTTTGTAAGACTTGAACTTATAACTGTTTCTATAATTGTAAAAAGCACAATATCTGTTTAGCTCTTTGTAGCTTTCTAGAAATTGCTTTTCTACAGAATTGCTTAAAGTCTTACCCTGCGCATATGCAGCGTTGGCAGAGTATATAAGGAAAATGTTTATATAAATCTCAGATCTCTTCAATATGAGTCCTTCCATTTTAAAATTATTCCCCCTCAATTTCCAGATGCTCTAGAAGCTTTAAATAATAACATCATTGCACTCTGCTGGACTACAACCCCCATTTTCAATACAAACTAACAATTACACTCATGGCGGGAAAAAGCCAGTTAGAAGTAGATTTCACCTAGGAAATAACAACTTTTTCATGCAGTCTTCTCAGCACTTCCAAATAGTAAACTTGTTTGACTCTTTGTCCAGTTGGTACAAATTCTTAATTATATAAAAAAACGTTAGCGACATTGTTTGGACTCTTCATTTGGACTGATGGTACTTTTTTCAGTTGTGGTGAATTGTTTGATTTCCATTGTACACTTTGAGGCTTTGTTTCAGGGTCGTATTGGTACACCCATGATTCATCACCAGTGATAACATGGCCAAAAACATCATTTGCCTCTCTTAAAGGTCTTGGCAAAATTCAACTCTTCTTTGCTTTTGTTCATTGGAGAGCTCTTTTGGGACCATTTTTGCACACAACTTTCTCCTGCCAAGATTTTTAGTCAAGATTTTTCTGTTTCTCTATTGATGTTTACTTAGTCTGCTATACTTCTCACAGTCAGCCAACAATTGTTTTTGACACACAATTCAACAAATTTTTGCAATGTTTTTGTCAGCTCTGCTTATTACCGATCACTCTGAGCTCTCTTCATCAATGATACATTCTCTCTCCTCAGAAAAACAGTTAATCCAATTGTACACTGCCATTTTCTTCGTGGCATTATCCCCATAAACTTGGACTAACATGTCCCTGATTTCACTTCCACTCTTGCCAAGTTTAACAAGAAGTTTAATGTTTGTTCGTTGCTCTAAGTCAAGCTCGGACATTCTCGTGATGGCACACAAAAACATGCAACAATAATGCATGTCACTCAGCAAGACACCGCCACATGTTTGACATGCACACAGCTGTGAGACACAGATATACCAAGGTGATGATACCTTAGTGAGTTGTTTTTTTTTTTTTTTTTTTTTTTTTTTTTTTTTTTTTTTTTTTTTTTTTTTTTTTTTTTTTTTTTTTTTTTTTTTTTTTTTTTTTTTTTTTGCATTTTATTTTATTTTATTTTATTTTTTTATTTATTTTATTTTTTTTTAATTCATTTTTATTGTTAGACTTATTGGGGTGACATCTGTTTGCACAGTGCTCCCAATGTAAGCGCACAGTGGCAAGTTTGCAAACTTAACTGTCAGACCTCATATGTGTATATACACACATATATACATACATACACACAGATATACACACACACAGACATATAATTTTTATTTGTTAATTTAATGTCAATAAAGCTGGGGGTAAGCAGAGGAGTACCAATCACTTTTAATCTCTTCCAAAATATAGACAAGGAGGGAATAATTCCTAACATTCTGTCAGACCAATATTGTTTTGATAACAAAGTTAGACAGACATCATAAGGAAAGAAAACCATAGAACATATTCTTTATATATATAGATACAAAAATCCTCAACAAAATACAAACTTAAACTAGCAGCATATTCAAAAGATTATACAAGATGACCAAGTGGGAATTTTGCCAGGAATGCAAAGGTGGTCAATGTAATGCATCAAATTAATTCAGTGAAGGAAAAATACATAATCACTTTAATTGTTTTAAAAAAAAGGATTTGACAAAATCCAACACCCTTTCATGATAAAAAAACACTCAACAAACTAGGAATAAAAATAAATTTCCTCAAAATAATAGAAGTATTACAAGAAAAACCACATATACATACTCAATGATGAAAGACTGAAATCTTTCCCCTAAGATCAGGAATAAGACAAAGATGCTCAGTTTCAGCACTTCTATTCAACACTGTATGGAAAGTTCTAGAGACAGAACAATTAGGCAAGAAAAAGAAATGAAAGTTATCCAAACTAGAGAGGAAGAAGTAAAACTCTCTATATTTGTAGATGATATGATCGTATGTATAGAAAATTCTGAAGAACCCACAAAAAACTATTAGAACTAATAAAGAAATTGAGCAAAATTCCAGGACACAAGACGAACATGCAAAAATCACTTGTGTTTTTATGGAAATGATGGGTAATCGGAAAGAAAATGAAGATAACAATACCATTTGTAATAGAACCCTTAAGACTAAAATGCTTCAAATCAAGTTTTACCAAGGAAGTGAAATACCTGTACACGTAAAACCATAAAACATTGCTGGAAGAAATGAAAGGTCTACATAATTAAGAAGATATTCTTCATTGATGGGTTGGAAAATGAAATGTTATGATTGCAATAATCCTCCAAGTGACCTGAAGATTCAATATAATCTCTGTGAAATGCAAATGGTCTTTTTACAGAAACATATAAGCTGATTCTACAATTTATGTAGAATTACAAGGAATTCCAAGCAGTTAAATTTACATTTAAAAAGGACAAGATTAGAGGACTGACCTTTTCTAATTGAAAAATATACTACACAGCTTAGGGAATATAGGATAATATTGTAATAATTCTGTATGGTATCAGTTTGTTATTAAACTTATCAGGGGATCACTTCGTAAGTTCTAGAAATGTCTAACCACTATGCAGTATACCTGAAACTAATATGATATTGAATGTCAACTGTAATTTAAAAATTAAAAGATTAAAATATACTACAAAGCTATTATAATTAAACCAGTGTAGTACTGACATAAGAATTATAGACCAATGGAATAAAATTGAGAATACAAAAACAATTTCATATATCAATGGGCATTGATTTTTGACAAGGGTACCAAAACCATTCAAAGAAGGAGGAACAGTCCCTTCAACAAACAGTGCTGGAACAACTAGACATCCACTTTCAAAATCTTCTTAACCCCATCTCACACATTATAAAAAAAAAAAACTCAACCTAAATGAAATACTTGAATGTAAAAGTTAAAACTACAGAACTCTTGCAGTAAAATTCTATATAAGGATAAATCTTTTCTATCTTGGATTTGACAATGTTTTCCTAGATATGAAACTAAAACCACAAGCAACAAAAGGAAAAATAAATGAATTGTACTTCATCAAAATTAAGCTTTTCATACATTAAATAATACTATCAAGAGAGTAAAAAGACAACTCACATAATAGGAGAAATATTTGAACATCAAATATCTCATCAGAGTCTAGTATTCAGCATATATTTATGCATATGTATTCTACAACTCAACAAAAAAGTAACCCAACTTAAAAATGGGCAAAGAGCATATATAGGCATTTTCTCCAAAGAAGGTGTACAAATGAGCAAATGGATAACAAGCATATGAAAAGATGTTCAACATTATAAGTCACTAGGGAAATGCAAATCAAAATGACAATAATATACAACTTCATACCCACTAGAATAGATAATAAAAAACACAGAAAATAACAAATACTAATGAAGATCTAGAGGAACCGGCTGTCATAAATTACTGTTAGGAATGCAAAATGGTACAGCTGCTGTGAGAAAGTTTGGTGGTTCCTCAGAAACTTAAACAATGGTAACATGGCCCAGCAATTCCACTCTTAGGTATATATACCCAATAGACTTGAAAGCAGATACTTAAACTAGTACTTGTGCAAAAATGTTACATAGCCACACTATTCATTACAGCCAGAAGGTGGGCACAACCGAAATGTCCAACAGCTGCTGAATTGATAAAGAAAATGTTAGGTATATTCCTACAATGGAATATTCTTTAGCTATGAAAATAAATGAAGTTCTGATATATGTTACAACCTGGATGAGCCATGAAAACATTGTGCTGAATGAAAGAAGCCAGACACAAAGTCTGCATATTGTATGAATCTACTTATATGAAATATCCAGTATTGGCAAATTTTTAAAAACAGAAAACATATTAGTACTAGCAAAGAGCTAGGGAGATGGTAACATGGAGAATAACTACTTCCTGAGTATAGGGTTTTCTTTGAAGAGATGGCAATATTCTGGAACTGGATAGTCATGATGCTTGTACAATACTGTGAAATTGCTAAATGTCATTAAATTCTATACTTCAAAATGATTTAAATGGTAAATTTTGTAAGTATTTTGCCACAATAATGAATTTCGGGGCAAAAAGAATAGATTTCACTTAATTTTAGTGTGTTCTTTAACTCTTCATATTCCAGTGTTTATATTTGTTATTGGTGGTAGGGTTAGTCCTATACAAGGTAACACTGCCATTATTGAAAATGGGAAAAGTCAAATGCCATTGCAATCTTTGTCTGGTACCCTTTGTATGCACCTCAATTTCAAGTGCTAATTCTTTCTTTTGTTGAGAAATGATTATTGGTTCTTGGTAGATTCCTCCACTGAGGAACTCTTATGATAAATTGGAGTTTTCTATGATACAACATTTCTTCACTAATACCTTATGAATACTTTCATTCAACCCTAGATACTGGTACTATATATATATAGTATGTAGTACTATATACTATACAATATATATTGTTTGAGGTCACCAATGATGTTGGCAGTTTGATGGCAAGTCCTCTTGAGCAGAATTAATTTCACCCAGTTTTGTTCACTCCCCAAAGACCCATAACTGTTCCATGGTAAATGTGTACCTTTGCCCCATCAGTGGTGAAAGTAAAGCTCACTCTGAACATTTTTCCTACATTTCTTCTTTCTAGCCTGGAGCCATAGACTTATCAAGCTCAAACTTACATGCCTGTGATCTTATTTTTTTTAAATGAACTGTTTTGCCTTCCCTTATACAACTTGGCAATGGGTGCTTTCTGTTGGCAGGCCAATTTAAAAAATATCTCATGACCATTTCACAACATATTAGCATGTTGGTTTACCACCTTAAGCATGGGAAGCTCTTTGACCCCTATTTTGTTGTTCTCTTAATTTTTAAGTCTTTCTTGCAACTCTAAGCCCACTAGAAAGGTCATATTTAACACCACGTTTTGTTAATAAAAATGGCCCCTATGTTTCTCTTGTCTCCAAATTGTATTTGCTTTCTTTTTGTTATACATATCACTTTAGCTTTTGCTCAGCTTCTCTTACCTTCTATTTTCATAATCTTTACTTGCTTAGCAGACTAAGAAACTTTCTTAAGATGTGCCATTCTCATTAGGTCACTAAGTATTGTAAATAACAATTTTCCCTTATAGAAATAATTTTTTTCTCTGACAATTCTCTTTTCGTGTTTTTTAAAATTAGAAAATAATAGTTCTTGGCAAAATATTACTAAGAAGGCTCTTCCTTTAGAAGCAGAATGTCCCATTTTCTCTGGTGTTAGGCTGTTTCTATTTTATAAATAGTCACCTTATCTGGAAAATAAAACACAACTGATAAATTTATCTTGCTTACTATGAAATAACTGTAGCTTTTTCACAATCTGTTGACATTGTAGGCATAACATTTCTTTTAAAAAATATTTTAAAGTCTTTATCTCTCCTGTCTTTATATCACCTTATGCCAAATCACTGTAAAAAGCTCTGTAAACACTGCTGTTTGCTTTTTGCTTTGGAGAAACAATCAGGGTAAGAACTCACAATATGATTTACTTCATGCTGCACAGAAAATTTACTAACAGTGCCAACATAGAGTGCTGTGTTATTGCTAGTAATTGAAATTATTCAAGCTAAATTGCTTTACCTGTGAAGTCTGAATAAGTACCAAACATTGTCTGGGTGTTCTTTAGAACTGTTTTATAACTAAAAAAAAAAAAAAAAAAAAAAAAAGAACAAGTTTCTTAAATTCAACTTTACTTATTTCTTTTAGACAAAGTCATCACAGTAACTTTGTATACCAACCACTTTGCCTTTATGAAATGTGATTCCTATACTTCTTTTTGCCTCCTGAATAAACTGCTTTATTTTGGTAAAAAATGTCTTAAAAATGATTAATGTAATTTTCCATAATTATATGCATCATTAAAGGACAATGAATGCAATAAATAGACAAAGATAAGAGGTATGATAAAAAAACATGGTGAATATTTACATTTAAAAAATTATTACAGTAAAAGACACATTGCCATTAATCCTCCTCAAAATACTCCTTGCCTTGAACACACTTATCCAATCGTTCTTGCCACTTTCTGAAGCCGTTCTGGAAGTCCTCTTTTATGAGTGTCTTTAGTTGCGCTGTCATGGCTGCCTCAATGTCCTGAGTTGATTCAAAATGTTTACCTGTCGTGGTCATTTTGACTTTGGGGAAGAGCCAGGAGTCGCACGGTGCCAGATCCAGTGAATAAGGTGGATAAAGACACACCATAATATTTTTATTTGACAGAAATTGCCATACCAGAAGAGATGTGTGACCTGAATTGATTCAGGACATCAAGGAAGCCATAACAGTGCAACTAAAGACACTCACAAAAGAGGACTTCCAGAACGGCTTCAGAAAGTGGCAAGAATATATGGCAATCGGAGGAAACTAGACTCTGGGTGCTAAGTACCCAATAGAGTCTACAGAGATGTCAAATTATAACTTTGTACACCTGAAAATTGTGTAATGTTATTAACTAATGTTACCTCAATAACTTCAATTAAAAATCAGAACTCAGTAATAAAGAAAGGAAGTGAGGGTGGATTTTGGGTAGACAACTAACAATGCCTACAGGGCTGTACCATAACCAAAAAGACCTTATGTAGTCTGGCCTATGTCAATTTTTTTTGTCCTCATCTTCTCCCCTCACCCATCTATACTGGTATTTGCCTTGTTCTACTATAGAGTCTTTGCTTGTTGCCTCCTTTGCCTATAATGTGAAGAAAAATGGCTGTAGGGAAATATTCAACATTGTCTACCAAAAGCCATTTTTCTATCCTTTATGTTATTACTTAAACAAGTTAACTGACTTAGGAATGGGAAACCCTCGGTTGGGGGCCACTTATGTTGCCCTTTCTAAAGCTCTTCACTCTAATAATCTTGCTCCCATTCTCTTTCATTCTCACCTAATATTTTACATTGGTAGAGTGTTTTGTATATCTTAATGCCTTCTCATACAGCACCTCTGCTGATTCTTAGGCAAGCTTCATAAGGTAGGCAGAAGAGCCCAGAGAGGTAAAGTGACCTGTCCAGGGTCATTCAAATGACTTGGATCAAAAATTCCTCACACAAATGTGACTTCTTAGGCATTGGTCTATAAATTCTTCTAACTTATCATGCATTATTAACTGTGATCATACTCTCATTTGTTTCATTTGAGAAGCACTGGGCTAGACAATAACAGGCTATGATTTGGACACAAGATCTGATAGAAACTGTAAAAAGGGAATAAATTAAGTTGAGATGGAAATACAAGCCAAATCATGTCTAAGTCTCAGTACTCTGGCAGTAGTAAATCTGAGCCCATAGTCCAGTTAAGCTATTCATTTGCATAAACCTCAGTAGGGAACTCTAGAAAGGCTATGCACCTGCTCCATAACATTGGCAAATGGAGTCCTTTTGAAACAGGCAAAGTAGGGTGCACTGGAATTAGGCTTCAGAGGCTCACTCATGCCTAGCCAGTTTGCAGGATAATGACAGTATGCCCAGATGGTCTACATTGTGTTGCCAGTATTGTATTGGATGGCTGTGGACTCTGACATTTAAATATCTATTGCAACATCAATTTTAATTGTAAGTTCCCCCATAAAAAAACAAGAAGCAATTAAAAACTAATTAATTCTCCTTCTAACTAAAATCTAACTATAATCAGTTACTAAAATGACCAATATATTTTGTCATGAATTATGTAGTTTTCTTTACCTGATTATTGCTTGAGGTATCACAATATGATTATAGGATCAGACCTGAGAAGTCATTTTTACTTTTCTTTGTTTTAATGTGTGTGTTTAAATGTTTGTGCAGGTATTTTGTATTTTATACTTTCCATGTAGAAAATTGTTTGTACTGTTTTAATTTTTTCTATCTAAAGGAAAACATCTCTAATAGGACACTTATGGAGCTAAATGTGAACCTAATCAGAATGTTGAAATTAATATTATGAATCTTATATTCAGCTGCTTATGTGTTTATGAATATATTACTCAGAGCCTCCCTCAAGCCTCATGCCCAAACCCTACTTTCATCTCCAAACTTGTAGTTTGCACTATATTTCTGTCAAAATATAGCTTGCTGTTTTTCTTTACCATTGGAACAAATGCTTTCAATTTTTAATTTTTTGTTTCAGAGAATTATTTCTTTTTCTAAAATTCTATTATTTGGACACTAATATTTTAAGGGATGAAGTGTTTAAAGTGAAAATATTCAATGGAGCAGAACAGAGTCTATAAACATACCCATGGTTGGGTTTGATCTTGGGACAAGTTATTAAATTGCTCTGAGTTCCAATTTACTCATAAGCAAAGTGAAGATAATACCTCCCTAAAAGGTTTTAATGACTGAATAACTATGAACCATAAGAGAACACTTCCAAGGTTATGAAGTGGGCAGTGAACAGGTAATTCAAATAATATGAAATAGAAATGATCAACAAGTGAAAAAGTACCCAGACTTTATTAGTAATCAGGGAACGCATTGAATCCTGAAATCTACTCCCTCTACCATTACCTTTCATGTAGTGATGACAACAGGGGAAGAAATATGAGTTCATTAATTATAGTGGGATGAATGGTATGCCCTCCAAAAGCTTTGTGTACATCCTAAGCCTCAGACACTGTGAGTATTACCTTATATGGCAAAAGATCTGATTAATTGAAGGGCCTTGAGGAGAGCAGTTTATCATGGATTATCCAGGTAGGCTCTAAAAGCAGTCACAGGTATCCTTATAAGAGAGAGAGAGAGGGAGTTTGGATACACTCATAAAGAAAAAATCGATGTGACTCCGGGTGGTGAGAACACAATGCAACACATTAATGATAAAAATCTGTACACCTGGAACCTATGCAATTTTACTAACCAATGTCACCCCAATAAATTTAATTAAAAAAGCAGTGTGGTGGGAGTTCCCTGGTGGCCTGGGCTCGATTCCCAGCCAGGGAACTACCCCCCCCCCCCGCCCCTGCAAAAAAAAAAAAAAGAAAAAGAAAAAAAAGGCAATGTGAACCAGGAAACAGAGATTAGGGTGATGCAATTAGCAAGGCAAGAAATGCTAATGAATGCTGATAGTCACCACATGTGAGAGGAGACGTGGCATGGACTCTCCCCTAGAGCCTAAGGGAATGTGGCAACACCAACACCATGATTTCAGATTTCTAGCCTCCCGAACTGTGACGAAATTAATTTCTGTTGCATTAAGCCACCAAATTTGTGGCAGTTTGTTATGAAGCCCTCAGAAATACACTTACCTAATCTGGTCAAGGCAATAGAAAGGATGTGTAGGTACTATAACATTCATTAAATGCAATAAAATTGATTTATCTTTTTCTCAATACCACTTATCTATAAACAATAATTTCCCCCTAGTTTGAAAAAAATATTGATAATATCCCGTATTAGCAAAATGTGAGGCAAAGATTTCTCTCATATATGCTTCACAGGAGTATCAATTAATATAGGAGAATAATTCTCAATGCTTATTCAATGTTAAAGTATGCACAATATTTTCACTTCTAAGTCTATTCTGAATAATATTTTCACATCTTCACAATGAGACACTTATAAGAATATTCACTGCAGCATTATTAAAGAGGAAAAGCTTATTTACCTAAATGTCCACAATAGAAAAATACGTAAATCAAATGTTTGGAATACTGTGTGCTGATTAAAGAATGAACAATTATCTACATAAGTGACCTGAAATGATTCTGAAAATATAGTTTTTATTTTAACCCATTTCCCACTTAGAAAAAAATAGTGCAGCTTGCTGCTGCGTTCATTAAACTTTACATAAACACGCTCCGTGAGGCTGAAGCAAATCTGACTGGTTTTCAATGCGAAAATAAAATAGGAAAACAGTTCTTCCAGTGATTTCAAAACAGAACTTGTCTCTAATCCTAATGTAACAGAAATGTATGCGATGATCAGTATGTAATGATTTTTTTCACACGTAGTAATGCTATGTTTTCTAGGATTTTTCCATGTTCAGCGATGGAGAATTTTTTTTCCATTTTGTAAATAGAAATAACACTCCTAAAAATAGAATGCTATGAATAGAATGATGTCATTTGTTTCCAAAGACTATTGATCTACTACAGTGATACGAAAATAATAATGAAAGCAAGATATTTCATAGCAAACACTGGGGGCAAGGTTAGGACTGCAGTCTGAGAATTAGCTCGGGGTAAATGCTGCAGCTGCAAGCGCCACTGGTGATACTCTCGGAGCCAACGGGAAATGGGTGAAAAAGCAAATCAGAGCCATATATATATATATATATATATATATATATATATATATATATATCCTAATAAATATATTTATGAAAGGAAAGAGCTTGTGGGGGTTCCCTAGTGGCATAGAGGCTAGGCTTCGGCACTCTCAACACCGTGGCCTGGGTTCAATTCTCAGCCAGGGAACCACCCCCCAAAAATAAAAAAGGAGCTTGAATACATCTGTGATGTCACTGCTTTCACCCTAGTCCAATCTACCATCTGCATTATGCATAGACTCCTGTTCTCTATGCCTTCACTCTTGCCTGCCTCCCTTTTCAATATATTGTCTATTGTCTACATGGTCGCTTAAGAAACATTTGTAATATGTAAAATTATATCAGTCACCCCCACTTAAAACTTTTCCATGGATTCCTTCTGTTGTTAGTGGAAAAAAAGCACAAAAATCTTCTTTAGCACAGCCTTTAAAACCCTACATTGTCTGATTCTCATCTCTGAAACCTCCTCTCATACTACACTTTTTCTACAGTTTGGGGTCTTCACTATCCTAGGTCACAGCATTTCTCTTCTAACTTTAGGGCTTTGTACTTGCTGATCCTTTCCCTAGCACACACTGTCCCTAATGCCTAAAATCACTGGCTCATTTTAATCATTAGAGTCTCAGGGGTTCCCTGGTGGTGCAGTGGTTAAGGCTTGATGCTCTCTATGCCACGGCCTGGGTTCGATTCCCAGCCAGGGAATTATACCCAACCCCCCCCCCCCCCCCCAAAAAAAGTCTCAGTTCACGTTTCCCTGTTCTGAGATGGTTATTTTGGATACCATGTGAGGCAATGATGACTATGTCCCTCTTATATCTGCAAGTGCAGGCTGCAAAATTGACCCGTTTCTTCCCCCACCCCCAACTCTGAAATTATCACCAAATTAGCACGAGGCCACACTTCCCATGGGCTGCTCCCAGCCAATGCCTAGGTGTAACAAAGACACCAAGTCAGGCTCCTTCCTAGGAGATATAGGACTCAAACAATGAGCTGCATTGTTATTGCCATCAAGGGTTTCTCAGCCTCGTCTAACTCACTCTGCATTTTCCCTCACGGGCATTCCTCCACCCCTCCCCCCATTAATCTTTGTAGTTCTAAACTCATCTTGGTGTCTACTTCTCAGAGGAACAAGACTAAGACTCCATATCTAAAGTGGCCTCCTCATGTCAGTATAAATGAAATATTAACATAGCCTGAAATTACTGGTTACTTGTGTGTTGTTTGTTTGTTTGTTTTTTGCGGGGTGGGGGGTAGCTCCCTGGCTGGGAATCGAACCCAGGCCGTGCGTTCTGCGCGCCGAAGCCTTAGCCACTGCACCACCAGGGATCTGGTTACTTGTGTACTCACACTTTTGACCTACGCACTGCACTGCGAGCTCCTTGAGAACCTTATTCTCCTTATTTATGCTGTGTCCCCAGCATAGCATGTGGCACTAATTAGGGATTCAATAGAAAATGGTTTAGTCAAATAACCTATTGTTGAATTATCGAGTGAAGAAAGAAAAGGACACAGATTAAGATTTTAGTAGTTGTTACCATTAGGGCGAAATGTAGGTTTAAGGTACAGTACTGAATAAGGAATTTCACATTTTATTCTTTATACTTTGAATTTTTAGCAAATGTGAAGTTTTCTTGCTTAACGTGTGACTTTCAAGAAATTAAAATAACATAGTTAAAAATGAAAATATTAAAATGTCAATGTAAAACAATTCAAACTGAATTTCTATTATAAATCAAAGTAATCCATTTTCATTTAATTTCCTGACAGTTAATCTTGTTTTAGTGAGATTTTAAAACTTGTTATAAACATATAAAATGCCTTTATTAAATGAATAAAAATACTCTGCATTCTTGCTTTATAAACTCATATTTAAAGAGAGAATGAGTAATGAACAGAATATGTGAAGAAAAGATGAGTTATGTTTCCACGGTAACTGTGTGACAATATACAAAATAGTGCCTCGCCTTCTCTAATCCTCGTTTGTGGTCTTACATTGATTGGAGAAAAGCTCCCCAAAAGAATTATTAACAACATTGTAATAACCATGTATGCTGTCAGACAGGTACCAGATGTGTCGGAATGAGGATTTAGTAAGTTATATAAATGTCTCATCACTATGCTGTACACCCGAAACCAATATAATGTATGTCACATGTAATTGAAAAATAAGTCTCAAAAAAATAAAGTTTAATTGGGAGGATATTAGTTGAAATCATGGAGATAAAATATCACAAGCTTTCTATATATTCTCTAAAACTGCTCCTGTCACCTTTCAGGATTAAATTCAAAATCTACATTAGACCAGTTATTCTTAATGCTGTAGTTACATTATAATGACTTGGGGAAGGTTTTTTTTTTACTGGGGTGACATTGGGGTTAGCAAGGATTACATAGGTTTCAGGCATTCAATTCTACAGCGCATTGTCAACTTGATGTATAATCAGTTCACCACCTAATGTGACTTCTCTTTCCATCACCTTATATTTAGCTCCCCGCTCCTCTCCCACCCCCTCCCCTTTCTCCCCTCCCTAACCCACTCGTTTGGGGAACGTTTTTAAAAGTAGTACTATTATCCAATTAATTCAGAATCTCTATAGATGAAACTTGGACATTGTTACCTCTTTTTAGTATCTCCAGCAAGATTTTGTAGTTTTTAGTTGTAGACGTATTATACAAATTTTATTAGGTTTATTCTCAAATATTTGCATTTTATGCTATTGTACATATGCTTCGCATTTTATTTTTCAGTGTTTTGTTGCTATTATGTATTATGTATTATGTATTATGCTATTGTGTTGTTGTTCTTATGGATTCCTTATAATTTGCACGTAAATAACTGCATTCTTTCGGTAAGCAGCACTTGCTCATCATGCTATATGTTGCTAGATGTGATTTGTTAATATTTTATTAGTGATTTTACATATTTGTACATAAGAAATGTTGGTCTCTAAGTTTTTTGCTTGTTTTGTGTTCATCAGGTTTGACAATCTAGATAATGTTGGTCTCATAAAATAAGTTACAGAAATTTTCCTTTTCTTTTGAGAGATTTTCATAAACCTGACATTAATTTTTTTAAAATATTTGATGCAAGTCAAGAGTGAAGCCTTTGGGGTCAAATGTATTTCTTGTGGAGTTTTTTTAAAAATTCAGCTTGTGTATTGGATATAAGGCTATTGCAATATCCATTTTTAATAGGCTCAGTTTTGTTAAATTATGTTTCTCAAGGAAATTATCAATTGCAATTTGTTGAATTACTGGCATACAGTGCTCGGTCCCATGAGTTTGACTGGTTTCCCAAGTCCCATGGGGATGGAATGAGCCCAGGTGGACATTGCCCCTGGAGACTTCACACAAACATGAGAGCTTCTTAAAGAATCATCTCCCATTATTTATTTCTTTATTGTTGTTATTGCTTATTTGTGTTGTCTCTTGCTGCTTTTCTTCTACATTCCTGCTAGTCGTTTATGAATCTTAAAAATCTTTTCAAGATACTATTATTTTTGTATTGTATTGATTATTTCTCTTATTTTTATCACTGTATTCCACTAATTTTGAAGTTGAATTAATTTTCACCCTTGTATTTTTAAGGTGAAAGCATGCACCACTACTTTTGAACTATTGTTATGTTCTACTACAAGCATTTAGACAGAAAGTATCTTACTACGGTTTTAACTAAATCCCACAAATTTTCATGTGTTCTGTTTTCATTATTATCCCATTATCATTCAGTTCTAAGTAGCTCCTAATTTTTGTTTGAATTTTATATTTGACCCTCCAATATTTAGAAATGTATTGCTTGCTTTTTTTTCTGGCTTTCCACTATCTGATACATTCTTTTGAGTTGCATTTTTTAAAAATTAAATTTATTGGAGTGACATTGGTTTGTAAAATTACATAGGTTCCAGGTGCACAGTTCTTTATCATCTACGTGTTGCATTTTGTTCTCACCACCCAGAATCCTTTCTTTTTCCACCACCATATATTTGGATCCCTACTCCCTCCTTTCCCACCCTACCCGCTTCCCCTCTGGCAACTACTAAACTATTGTCTGTGTCCAAGAATTTTTTTTCTCTTTTGATTGTTTATTCTGTTCTTTAGATTCCATATAAGTGATTTCTAAATATTGATTGATTTCCTAGATAGCTTATTTTAATTATTTCCAACTTAATTATGTTGTGGCTAAAGAATATATCCTCTCTGATAAAGATCATTTGCAATTTATTGAGACATATTTTATTACCTAATAAGATGAGATCCATCTTATTAAACATTCCCTGTGCTCTAACAAGTAATATGTTTCTGCAGCTACCGAGTGTATGCCATGTTACATAAAAGTCATTTAGATCATGTTTTTAGTTAGTGTTGTTCAAGTAAACTACATCATTACTAATTTTTGGTTTATTCTTTCAATTACTGAGACAGGGTTGTGAATTTCCCAAGTGTGATTGGTGATTTATCTGTTTCTCACTTTACTTCAGACTGTTTTTCTTTATTGTATCTGGAGCTCTGTTATTTAGGAGTTTACACATTTATCGTTGTTATGGCTCCTTGATTATTTGCCACTTTAATATTTGTTACTAGTAATATACCTTATCTTGATCCTAACTTATCGATATTAGCATAGCCACATAGGTTTTCTTGTGCTTAGTGTCTGCATACTTTATCACCCCTCCTTTTTCCTTTCAGTTTTCTCATGGCTTTTAAATAACACGTATGTTTTTATAAAAGGCAGAGAGTTGGGTCTTACTTTTTTACCCAGTCTGACAATTATTTCCTGCTAAGTGGATTGTTTCACCCATTTATATTCAGTGTAATTTTTGATACGTTTTCTTAAAACTCACCACTTGCTATTTATCTGATCTGTTTTATTTTTTCTCCTATTCTACATTTTGCACTTCCTGTTGGATTAGTCGAATACTTGTAGCATTTAATTTTATTTCTCCCACTGACTTTTTAGCTCTAATATATTTTTAATAGTTACTCTAGAAATCAAAATACACATCTTTAATTTATATTCATCTATCTTCAAATATCAGACAATGTAGCAATCTTCCAACAGTATAATTTCATTTATCTATTTCAAGTCTGTCAGGCTGCTTTTCCCCTGTATTGCCTTCTGTATATATTATGTACCCCACAATACATTGTTATTTTTTAAATTTTAATGTTAACAGTCTTGTACATAATTCACATATATATATACATATTGTTGCATGTGCAAGTTGGTTTCTCAGGAAGCAGATGGAGATCCCATACAGAAATTTTTTTGGCAATATTCTCTGGATTAATAACTGCAGAAGAGAGGGAAGCGGGATATGGAAGAGAAGTTAGGATATGAGGTCTCAGCAAAGACCTTAACCTATCCCGTGAAGCTGGGATGAACCTTCAAATTTGTCCTGTGATGCAGCATGGGAACGAAGCTATTAATTTTCAATAATGACACCAGTGTTGAATACAGGTGACACCAGTATTTGGATACAGGTGACACCAGTAGTTGGATACAAGGACACAGAGAGATGGTGTGATCTTTGATAGTGTTAGCTCTCTCCAATGAGGGCATTTTCTGAAGAGGCCTGAAAGTTGAAGTCTATCAGTCATGAGCACTTTTACTAACTTGAGGAATGTCTTTTTGCTCTGAAGCTGCAGGGGATTTTGACAATACAGTCATAGCATGGTAGTCAACTGCTTTGAAACTTGTCCAATTTTGTACTTGATGCATTTTGATGGAAAAATTTTGTCCCAATACTCGTCATTTGTTTGGTGTTCATCGCACCTCCTAGAACCAAGTTACCATGTACATTACACAGCCCAGTACAGACACATATGTGATGATAGATAGATAGATAGATA
>PVJL010009959.1:7588-53081 GCA_004026885.1 Lyroderma lyra | reverse complement strand
GCATCGATACTTGCTCAGTAATTGTAACACTTCTGGACAGACAGAAATTAAAAGTAAAATAAGCTAAACCTATTGCATCAAAATGGAACGTTTTCCAGTAAAAACACACATGACAAATGAATCCTAAAAAAGGAAAAATAGAAACAGACCCATCAGCCATCCAAAGACCTCTTCCCCCTGCTGGTGGTGCACTCATGTTTTGGGGTTCCCTCTCCTGTGATGGAGAAGGAACAGGGACAAGCCTGGTGGGCAGCTCCCCTGAGACCTGACCCCACCCAGTATCCTCATCTCCCCCAGCTGTGCCAGGCCCAGGGAGTCTCCCCAAAGTTCTCACCCCACACAGTGCCCTCATCCTCCCCTGATCCTTCTGGTCAAGCACATGTGACAAACATCCCAGGGGTCAGAATGTACAAGTGTTTTCATAACCTGGAAATGGCTTTCACTGACCTCCCTGGGCTCCTGGAAGGCACGTGATCAAGATAAGCAAGTATTGATTACATGGCACTGAGCGACCTGAGCATGATGATAACATTTATGAATTATGTTTAAATAGTGCTGATTTTTAAACCTTTTCATTGCCAAATGGAAGGAAACTTGCTTCTTTCAAACTACCTGTGACTTAGCAGTTTGGTAAACTGTATGTTTGTAAAGAGAACTCAAAAATTCATTTTTTACTCCCTTCTAGATCCTTCCGGAATTCAGAAACTCTTAATGTGTCTTTTCATTTTCTTGGCAATGTGATTATTTGCATTACTTCAATATGAACCTGTTGTTTTCCTAACAGGATGTATTTGGGAACTGGTTTATATTACCAAGACTTTGATGAAATATCCTCTTTGAAAGAAAACTGGACAGATTTGGGTATGTCCAGAGAGCCCTATGTGTTCCTGCCAGAAATATAGCCCTAAGTCTGAACAGGAGACATTAGGTGGACAGGTTGATGTCCTCTGAGCCAGTTACATCGGTCAACACGTAAAATGAGAGTCCATCGTAGACACAGTTCCAGGAAAATTATATCCAACCGGAAAAAGACATTTCACACAGTGGGAGCAGGTACCACAGATGAGGTGGGTCTGAGGATTGGGCTGTGATGCAGAGATCATACTGATGTCCTCATTTGGGGCTTTGTGGCCATTCTGTGGAAGACTTGTCCCTGTTTGGGGCAAACCACCCTGCAGCACTTCATGTGAGGTGGTCAATGCGGTAAAGCAAGGACAGCCGGGAAACCGGGCACGTTCGCCCACTACTGCTGGCTTCCTCTATGTTCAGAATTACTGGAAAATAAAGTACTTCCAGGACAACCACATCCACAGTGACACGGAAGGTGTTGGACACAGTCATGAGCACTGCACCTGAGAAGTGTGGGCCTGGCACCAGAGGCCTTTTGAAGACCATGACATCTCGGTGTGCAGTGACTGGGTCTCGGGTTTGATTCAGGTGCCACTGTCCACACTAAGCCCCTCCCTGGCCAGGGTGGCCACTGGACTTCTCACTGTGCTGTGTCTGTCCTCACTGTGCCAACCTTTTCTGCACCTTTCTGCAATGTGGGTCACGTACGAAAGCTGACAAGGCATGGGGGCCCTACAAACCCAGAGACCCAAGTAACCACGTAGGATGCTCTGAAGGTGAAATCTGCAGCTAAAAGGGGGTCACAGCGGTAGTCAGGCGGTAGTCACGTCCTGGAGACTGTGCCTTCCCTGACCACCGTCAGCCTTTACCTTGGGACTATCTATGGTGTCAGCACACCTAAGCTAACACACCTGTGAAATGCCAGACCCTCAGGGCACAACCTCCCCACCACAGCGCAGGACCTGGCACTCCTCATTGTCACCTTGTCCCCGCAGGACCTGGGCACTCCTCACTGTCACCTTGTCCCCGCATCCCACCCCTGTGTGCTGTGAATGTCACCTGTCCTGCACCCACCCACGCGAAAGGAGCGAGTTTCGCCTTTTCTCCAATCGCAGAGGTCTCGCTTCCTCCCGCCCCCTTCACCTACCACCAGGGGATCCCAGCGACCCTCCTTAGTGTCCTCCTGTGACTCGATGTACAGAATAAGGCACAAAAACGGCCGTTCTCCGGGGCCTTTCCTGCGTCCGTGGAGACTCTGCTCACGGACCATTGTCAGTTTGGCGCCAATGAACTCGTTCCAGCTCTCTACACGTCTGGGTGCTTCTGACCCCGACGGCGCCCTCAGCCCAACCCAGGGACGCCCTGTGCGCCACGGGCGACAGCCCGCGCGGTAACGGGGTGGGGCGTGGCCTCGCTGCGGGCGGGACGTTTGCTGTGGGCGGGGCCTCGCTGTGGGCGGGGGCTCGGGCCCGCGCGCCGGAAGTGCTGGTGAGGAGCCTCCGCGCTCCGGGCCCCAGGGCCGGAAGCCTCGCGCGTACTTCCGGTGCGCCGCCGCCCGGAGCAGACACCTGTCAGGGCCGTCGGTTCGCACCTGCTCGGGGCTCTTCCGGGGGCGAGTCTGCGGCCGCGACCTGGAGTCGCCGTTCCCGCCGGGCGGGCGCAATGCGGCTGGGTTCTGGGGCCTTCGCCGCGGGCTGCGTGGTGATCGAGGTGCTCGGGGTCGCGCTCTTCCTTCGGGGATTCTTCCCGGCTCCCGTGCGTTCTTCCTCGCGGACCGACCGCCAGGCAGAGCCGCCTGCGCCGGAACCCTCGGCTGGTACGGGCCCCTTCCCGGCGTCGCCGCTGCCCGGGGCCGCCCGCCGAGCCCCGCCCTCGGGCTCCTTCCGAGACTCCCGCCGGCGCCCCCACCCGCCCCGCCGGCGCCCCCGCCCCGCCTCCCGCGCGCCCCGTGACCGCCGCCTCCGGCCCGCCCCAGCCTCTCTTCCACTCCGAGCCCCACTTCCACCGTCCGCCCCTAGTCGCCGACGAGGAAGCTCGCCACACCAAGGCTCCCGCCTGTCTCACACAGGGACGTCCCCGACCCCTTCCCTGCGCAGGCTGAGTCACTCCCTACGCCCAGCACCCGTTTTGCTCCACCAGTCCCAGCGGCTGAGGATTCCTGCCGACTCCTCGCTCTTTTTCCATTATATTCCTCCAAGAGCCCTTTGTAACCAGTAGTTACGGCCACTCCGCATGGTCCCCTTCCTGGTTCTCACCTACCCAGCAGCACGTGTCAGGTAGAGGCACTGCGCTTTGGACCATCCAGGTCTGTGCGGTATCAGCCACTCTCCCCTCAACACACTTGGTCAATGCTCCGCCGCCCATTGAGTGAAGCGCTGCATCTTAGGTCACGGTCCGTGCACGTACCACCCCAGGACCCTCATGAAGGGACTCGCCTATCGCATTGCTCTTTGCCATGCTGAGGGCAATTACTTAATACGGGGTCCCCACCCCAGCTCTGTGAGCAAGAACCCGCCTTTTTCTTTGGGTCGGTGTATGTAGATGGGACGGTGTACACTGGAGAAGCAGGCAGAAGCGAGATTGTGAGGTGCTGGAATACCGAGTAAAGTTTAAAATTCGGTTTCCTCTTTTCTTTCAGGAGCCAGTTCCAACTGGACCACGCTCCCACCACCTCTCTTTAGTAAAGTCGTTATTATGCTGGTAGATGCCTTGAGAGATGATTTTGTGTTTGGGTCAAAGGGTGTGAAATACATGCCCTACACAACTTACCTCGTGGAGAAAGGAGCATCTCACAGTTTTGTGGCTGAAGCAAAGCCGCCTACAGTTACTATGCCTCGAATCAAGGTAAAGAATGTGTCTTCGTGCTTTCTAAGTCTTGCTTTGGCTCTTTCAGAGCTTTAGAGGGGCCCCCTGAGTTCTTTCACTTGGAGTCCACCTTTTGTTGTTGTTAGACTTAATTGGGGTGGCATTGATTAATAAGCATTACATCAGTTCCAGGTACACAATTCCACTGTGCATCATCTGTGTGTTGCATTATGTAAGTTTGGTGCCATCAGCCTGCCTGGGGCAGTGACTTGCTGAAGAACCCCCCAGGGCAGATGGGGCTGAAATCATGGTGTGTGCCCCCTTTCCAGTAGCCAGAACTTGAGCTTCGTGGGAAGCACAGAGGATCCAGAGCCAGATCATGTAGGTCAGCCTCCTCTCGGAGATGCCGTCCTCCTTGCTAATCTGGTCTTTCCTCCCATTGTCAGTTACAGTCCTGGAGGGAGGCTCTGGGGGATCTAGTTCAGTGTGGACTTCGTAGGTGAGGAAGGGAACCCGGGCTTGTCCCATACTGGGCATACACAGCAACCAAACCAGCATGGTCTGGCCTCAGCAGTTACCACTGTCCCCACTGTGGAAACTGCCTTCGGGTGTCTGGCCTGGTGACAGTGGCTTTGACGCACACAGGGCTTTACCCCAGAGCTGTGAGTAAGGAAAGGCAAAGCTCTATTCCTGGCTCAAGAACCGTTTATGCTGCAACAACTGCTACATGCTGATACTGTGACAGGTGTGCAGTTGGGGGAGATGGTATCCCTGCTCTAATGGAGTTTTTAGTGTTAATGACAGAGATAGCCATTAAGCAAATAAACATGCAAATGAATGGGGAGTTTTCGAGTGTGCTTAATACCTATGAAAAAGATGAGCGTGTAATGCTCAATGCTGGGGGGAGGGCTCAATTTCAGAGGTGGGCTGGTCAGAAAAGCCCATCGAATTACATTCAGGTTTAGACCAGAAGGATGAGTGCAGAGAGGATCAGAGGTATTTAAAGGTGTGTGAGTGCATCATGTGCTCATATGGTATAAAAACCTCTGGCTGAGCCTTACATCAGTGGCTGACCATGTGAGTATTACCATTTGCCGCCACTTCTGGGGCAGCAGTTAGTAGGTGCTCAGTAAGTATTTACTGGATGAATAAAGCAGCCTGGGGCCACACCTTTCACAGAGGGTTTTCCTGACTTTCCCGCGCTCTGCCACTTTTGGATGTGGCGTGTTCTTCATTCAGTAATATTTACTGAGCGTCTGCTGTGTACCACTCAGCGTGCTAAGTAAGAGGGGTTCAGTGAAGAGCAAGACAGCAACTGTGCTGTTCTCATGAAACTTACTTTCCAGTCAGGGGGACAGAAAACGTGTCTGTGGACAAGTAAATAATCACGGTAGTTTCAGGAAGCGATAGTGCAGGCCTCCTCATCGTCTCCATCAGGAGTGTGGAAGGGACCTGTCTCCTCTGCACTGTGGTCAGAAAGGTGTGATCAGGGGCCTGGGCAGGTTTGTAAGAAGATGCAGGCGTGAGCGTGCAGGCCCCAGGTTCCCCTCACACATGCGCGGGGCCCGTGGTCTGTAGGGATGCCCACCCCCAGCTTGTTTCCCATCACGTACGGCTTTGTTCTGCACTCAGTCTCGCAGACATTCTCTCACTTCCCATGAGGAAGTCTGCACTGGGGGTGGGGGGCCAGGTGGAGGGGGCCGAGAAGTATGCCCCCTGCCCTTCCTCTACCTAGGGAAGGGGCCCAGTTAACCTCAAGGTGTCGATATGGTTGTCACGGAACGCTGATCCTAATGTCTCAAGAATACTGTCCCTAGTGGCGCTTTCCCAGTGAGGGTCCTGCAGTGGCTTTATAAAGTAGTGCCTTTCCTTCCTTCCAGTCACAACATGGAGCAGGTCCTGACGCCTGCCCTGAGCGTGGCGGGCAGGCGCTATCTCATGCCCTCTCCCTGCAGCCCCGCGAGCTGGGCTCCGCGAGCTGGGCACTGCTGTGTCCCCCGTTTTCCAGATGAGGAAGCAGGCTTGCAGTGCTGAGATGCACAACTAGGGCATAAGGCTGCCAATTTGGTTCCAGAGTTTCTGTTGGTCACACTGTGTTTCACAGCAGTCCTGCAGGTGGGGTGACCAGGTCTGGCCCATTTCCAGTAGCGTCTGTGGAGATTCTTTAGTCTCAGAAGCCAAGAAACTGCTGTCCTCAAGGCCACAGTGACCCCAGGGAACCTTCACGCAGATGCCTTATGAGCTCACACTTGGACCTCTTAGGATGCCCAGCTGCAACTCAGCTGCGGCCTGCGTACACCCTGCCCGGAGAGTGCCAGTGGGAACTCGAGCTAGTGTGAGAAGGGGAGCACCTTGTAACAGCCCCAGACAGACAGACGGACTTGAACGCAGGAAGCCTGTGTGTGGCAGGAGATGTTGTAAACATAGTTAATAGACAGATGGTAAACTGGGAGAATTCTCTGCAGGTGACATACAAAACAAGATATTAAACCCAGATATGTAAAGAGGATCCAATCAGAGACAGTGGCCCAGTGGCGGCTGGGCAGAGGACATAAAGACACCACAAAGGAAGAAAGATATGAACAGACTGTTAACCTCACCAGTGAGCACAGCAAGGTGAACCAACGCCATCTGTAGGGCTCGTCTTCACCTGTACATGGTGAAGATTTAAAGGTTGTTGTTAATGTACTCCTGACAAGAAATGAGGCGAACAGGGGTCTTAACACTGTGGGTGACGTAACTGCCTAAGCCAGCACCCCCACTGCCACCACCCTCGTCCCGTCAGCTGTGGTCTGCAGACCCTGTTCAAGCCCAGGTCAGCTCACACAGCTCTGCTGCACACCTGCAGCGGCCCGCGCCCTCACCTGAGCTGCCGTCCCTCATCCCTCGTCCCTTGTCCATCACACTTGCAGCAGCTCGCACCCTCATCTGAGCCGCCGTCCCTCGTCTGTCGTTCACGTAATCACACAGCTCAGTTCCCCAAGTGTGCTGTCCCCTCTCGGCCTTGGAGCCTTTGCAGTTCACTGTCCCCCTGAAGAGCCCCACCTCGTCTCACCTGGACAGCACTTCAACCTTCAGTGGCACTTCCCGTGGAAGCTTTTAAAAATAAGTGTCTAAACACCTGTGCTGAACATCCAGACACTGGGACACTTTTTTGCTATTAAGAAAGAAAAGGTGAAGTAGCTGTTTGATTCCCAGGGAAAGAGGTCCTGATCTGTCCTTAATTGGAAAAGAAAAGCAGTTGTAGGATTGTTCATGTAGTTTGTTACAGTTTTGGTAACAAATGAATCTTTGTATGTTTGAGAACGTCCACACACAGAAAGAAGTAGGGGAGGGCACGCACCACAAGTAACTGCTCACCTGTAAGGAGTAGAACTCGGGGTAAGAGGGGTTCACATCTTAAAAAATAACTGTGTGGAGATAGACTTTGCACAGTGCAGCACGTTTTCAATGTGCGCTGGATGAGACACAGCAGACATGTCCGTCCCCGCTGACGCTGAGCCCCCCAGGAGTGCTGGTCGCTGTCACTGCCATCGTGTTGGTTTGTACAGTGACTTGCCTGAGCCATTCCCACATGGCCTGTCTCCCCGAGTGTGCAGTAGCTCAGGTCTCTGCTAGGTTATTTTTTACGTTTTTGTTGTTATTTTCAGGCGGGGCTCCCTAAGGTTCACCCAAGTCAGCACCACCAGCGAGCGGTCAGAGGCCATGCTTAGACACGCGTGCCAAGGCGTCCACCCTCTGCAGGGCCATGCCTGGGCTGAGAGTTGTAGTCAGCCCTGACTTTCACTCTCTGATTGAGCAGGGCCTCCTGCTGAGCTGGAAGGAAGAGATGATTATGCCTCTCCAGTCTCTCCCGAGTGTCAGTTCAGCCCTGTGTGTGCTGCAGCCTTCCAGACCCTTCCAGAACGTGTGGGAGCTTATAGAGTCGGCGGTAGCCATCCCTTCCCCAAGCCCTCGTCACACTCAGCACAGCCAGCGTCGAAGCTGCAGGCCTTCCTGCTCTCACGTTCCCCGCGGAGCCCCACGTTCTGGGGCGACCACCCCACCCAGCGGGGGTGGGCAGGGGATAGCCTGTGGGGAGACGCCACGGGCACTCAGTGCTCACGGAGATGTAGCGGTCTGTCTTGCGTATGGACTTGACTTGTTGTGTATCCTCGGTGAGTTTTTTAAGTCCTGAAATGGTCGTTTGTGATCATTTTGTCCAATTTTATCGTTGCTTTTGGGGGAGAGGATTTGTGGTGCGCCTCACTTGCATTCCAGAAGTTGACTCACATTTGCGTTTGCTTGCTGTTGAAGAAGTCTTGGGAAAATCATCATACCCGCGGCATGATTGAGGTTCCTGCCTGCTTCCATTGCACAGGTCCCTGGACACTAGTGTTGTGGCCACTGTCACACGTCCTTGTGGCGTCTTGGGCTCTGTGCTAAAATGAGGGAGGTGAGGAATGTCACACCCACCTTCTCCCAGCAATGATGGTGCCTCATCGGAGCCCCGTGTGTGTCTCTGGACCACTTTGCAGGGATTCCAAGTCCCTGCAGGGAGATCGCGTCCCTCCTGGGCGTGTGAGAAGCTGCCTTTTCGCTCAGGAGCGGACACGGGAGCCTCTGGTGGTCAGACCCGGCGGGGCCTGCTGGTCCCTTGGAGCAGGCCGTGGGTCCAAACACACAGGTGCGTGTTCTGCGCAGGTCGACACTGGGTCGTTGGCATCGTGCTCACAACCCGCAGCTGCTTCTCTGGCCACCCAGCCGTCTGGCCGCCCCACGGACTTCTCCTTGGTCCTGTCCTGGGCCCAAATCTGGTCAGGTCCTCACCATTGAGTTTTCTGGTCTCCCCAGAACCTGTATGCAGCTTTACCACTTTGTCCTAACGCTGACGCAGCATCCAGGATTGGGGGTGCCCTCGCTGACGCTGCGTCTTTCATCCATGGGGTGGTCTTCAGCAGCCCTGCCCGTGCTACACTTTGGCTTTTCCTCCTGCAGGCCATGCTGACAGGCAGCCTCCCCGGCTTTGTGGACGTCATCAGGAACCTCAATGCTCCCGCCGTGCAGGAGGACAACGTGCTCACACAGGCGAAGGCAGCTGGGAAGAAAATCATCTTTTATGGAGACGAAACATGGGTGAAATTATTCCCAAAGCATTTTGTGGAATATGATGGAACAACCTCATTCTTTGTGTCCGATTACACAGAGGTCAGTTTTTAAAGTAAGGAGCATGTGTCACACGGGGTAGAGCTGGGTGCCACTCTCCGTGAGGGGCAGTGTGGCATTGCGTGTGGCTCTCATGAGCATGTTGGGAGTGGTATGCAGACACTGCGGACACCATCCGTTCACATCATCAGTGACCACCCAGGGACACGAACCCTGAGGCAGGTGTCAGCTCCCTGAGCACCAGTTGGTGGGGGGACGGGATCAGGAAGGGTTCCCAGCAAGGGGACGTTCAGCTGAGTTTTGACAGGAGAGTGGAGACTTCTGACGTGGACAGCATGGGTGGCAGTGTATGTCCGAGGTAGAGCCCTACGATGACGTGGACTGCCTAGGGTCCCTCCGCAAGTGGGGACGGTGCGGGCTAGGGTTCAGTCTCCAACAGGGGAAAGAGGATTAGAGCCCTGGCTAGAAAGTTGAACGGGGCAGAGGGACCCCATGGGCAGCGACACAGTGCCTGTCTGAGTGTGGTCAGGGGTGGCCGGCCAGCCCTACTGCGCCCACACCTGTGCACTGGGCCTGGTGGAGCCTGTGGTCCACTCACACCGACTCCCCTGTGCCAGTGGCCTGTGCATGTACCGCAGTTCCTGCCCAGCTGTGACTAGGTGCCCCACCCTGATGACAGTCACTCAGATACTTGTCTTTGTTGCAGGCGTTTCAGTAGGAAGAATGCAGCCCAGCCTCGGTGTCAGGGCCAAGCAGGCCAGTAGCTCTGCTAGGGCTGCTCGGCTGCCGGCCTTGTCGTGGGGCTGCAGATGTCCCCAGCCTCCCCCTGCTGGCTCCCTAGACTCTGGGCACAGCCCTTAGCCACCTTGTCACAACATAGCACCCGTGGAACTTGCTCATTTGCTCAGATAAGCCCCAGTAGTGACCCCACAGAACTTACTGTGGGGACAAAGCTTGCTCATTTAAATCATCTCTGTGGTGTGCTCTGCCTGTGGCCTTGAGACACAAAGCGACGTGAGTGAAGCTTCATCTCATGCTCGTGTTGGTTTAATTTTTTCTGACAGTTTCTGTTTTTTTCTTGGTCTTCAAACTCCCATGAGTCCTGTGACTTAAAAGAAACCCCTGTAATGTGTAGCGACCGTACCGTTTCCCTGGGGAGTGCAGACCAGGGAGGTCTGGGGCGCCGTTCACACGGCCCTGCCCCTGCAGGTGGATGACAACGTCACACGGCACCTGGATCGGGTGTTGCAGAGACGGGACTGGGACGTGCTGATCCTGCACTACCTGGGGCTGGACCACATCGGCCATGTTTCCGGGCCCAGCAGCCCCCTGGTTGGGCGCAAGCTCAGCGAGATGGATGGCATCCTGATGAAGACCCATGCCGCGCTGCTGGCACAGGTGAGGGGTTGCTGCGCCCTGGGGCCAGCGTCACCTTGGAGAGACGCAGCCAGGCTTGCTTGCACGAACTCGGGACCAGCGTCGCTCGGGCAGCCTTCACACTCCACACATGCCTGTGCCGGCACCTGCTCTGGCTCAGTGTCCCGGCAGCCAAGTAGAATAGCACTGTGCCCGTGCCCCCCGTCCCCTACTCACCCAGCTGTGCCACAGTGCTGCGGGGGCTTCGTGGCACTTACCCGCAGTCAGCAGGGCCGGCGGGACACGGCAGGGAGGGTGTACTAGGCCTGACGATGGGTGTTGTGTCGGAAAACTGGGGTGGGGGGGCAGGTCAGCGTCGGAGAGAGCGCCGTCATGGGAGTGGCATGGTCAGAGTGCACGTGTGAGGTCTACGCAGAGACGGGGCATCCGGGAGGAGGGCAGACAAGCCAGCGCAGAGCTGGAGGTCATGGCCAGAGCCCAGGGGCAGGGTGGCCGCATCCGACAGACGGGGAGTGGCGCCGAGTAGTGAGCCCAGACCCTCAACCCTGAGCCCTCAGCGCGAGCCTGCTGCGCCGTGACCCCCAGGTGATTCCGCTTGTTTTATATATGACATCGGACCTCGACCCTTTGACGTGACCACAGGCTCATAGGTTAAAAAAACAACACCTAATTTATAAAAAGAGCTGCTATTTCCAAAGAAAAGGTAAAATCTGAAGTTGCTTTCTGGGCCAGGTCGTGCGTTCTCATGTGAATGCAGTCGAGGGGCTTTTCCTCTGCCTTCCAGGAGAAGGAGGCACGCTTACCCGCCCTGCTGGTTCTGTGTGGAGACCACGGCATGTCGGAGGCAGGAGGCCACGGGGCCTCTTCCACGGAGGAAGTGAACACTGCCCTGGTCCTGATCAGCTCCGCCTTCGAAAGGAAACCTGGTGAGGATTTGGGCACATTCCACACGTGGGAACTGCACTTCATTTCTGTTTGCTCTCATCTGTCATCTTAAAATCCATTTTTGGAAGCTAAGTTTGCAATGTCCTGAGCAATGTGACAATGAAAGTCAATGGGACGAGGGGCCGTCAGCACTGGGAGATTAGACTTCTTGTCCAGATTCTTAGAGCACAGCTGTTCTCTGTGGGAATTTCGTTGTATGACTGTTGCTGCCTGGATATCTGGAACTATTCATAAACGTTTCCGGTAGCTTAGAAACGTCTGAATTGATTCCGTGAACTGAAAGAAACATAAATACTTCAGCTTCCTAAAAAGTACCCATTACATGAAAGCGTGTATTAACTATCAGTGTCAACAAGGATCTCAGGACCACCCAGCACAGGATTACCCATGCCCACAGCGGCCTCGCCCCTCACAGTTTTTTGTAAGAAGTGAACATTTTACGTGATACGGCGTCCGGGAGAAGTAACGCCGTGTCCTGTACATGGGTGTCTTGCATGAGAGGGGCAGCAATTTGAAGGTTTCACCTAAAACATCACCTAGAGTGTGCTTAGGATTTTGTGATGGAAGATTTGGTGTAGATGAGCAGCAACTCATAAGCCAGGGACAGAGAGTGCTGGACCCAGTCCATGGTCGCCCCACTGGACACAGCTCCCTGGCCTCTGAACCCGTGCCCACTACCGGCTGCTGCCCGCACCGCTCCTCCCTGCCCTGCACTGCAGCCTCCGGGCTGTGGAGGCTGCTGCACTCTTTGCAGATAAGAAAACTCATGAAGTGGAATTCCTTGTCCCAGGCCTCCCCTGGAGAGGGGCAGAACAGGTCCTGCCGTCACGCTTGTGCCCTTGCTTGGTCAGTGACAGCCAGCCGCCGCTGGGCTTGCAGTGCGTGAGATGCACAGGCCACCAGGGCGTGCAGGTCTTGCCTGTCAAGTGCTCACGGGACTCGGCCCGGCTGGGGTCTGCCTGCCCCGCTCACCCCTGGGGAGGCTCCTATGGCTGGTCGGGAGCCGCTGTGAGTGCAGAGGGGCCGGGCCACTGGGAAGCCCACCCTCTCCCTTGTTCAGGGCTCTGACCGCTGCCTCTGTGCCCCCCATGCTTGAGGCTCACTCGGTGAGAGGCCCCACTTGGAGCTGTGCTGCTCGCGTCTAGTGAATGCAGCAGCGTAAAACAGGCAATTTCTGTGTGAATCCACGAGCTTGGTTTGAAGAGATGAGCACTTTGAGTCCCATCAGTTGCAGAAGGCCAGGTTTGAGAGTGACCACCGTTGTGCGTGTCCCAGAGCCTGTCGCTTAGGCTGCTTCCTTTCCCAGGTGACGTCAGACACCCAGTGCGTGCTCAGCAGACCGACCTGGCCCCAACGCTCGCGGTAGGCCTCGGCCTGCCGATCCCCAAGCACAGCGTGGGCAGCCTCTTGTCCCCAGTGGTGCAGGGAAGGGCACTGAGAGAGCAGCTGAGACTTCTACACCTCAACGCCGTGCAGCTCAGCAGACTGCTGCAGGAGAACGTGCCGTTGCACGGGAGAGGTGAGTCTCCCCTCGTCGCCAACGTCGGCAGACACCTTCCTGTGTTGCCTCCTAAGCACTCCATCGGTCCCTGGGCGGATTATGTCAGTGCTCTTAGAACCCTGAGTCCCACCGTTAGCAACACACACAGCTACGATGATCTAAATCAAACTCTTCCATTATTTTATTCGTTCAACAAATGTGGGAATTTTTTCACTGAGGCCATTAGAGCACCAGAGACACAGCAGCATGGGGCTGTGCCCCTGAGGAGCTTACCTCCGAGAGCGGAGGCACAGAGTGCAGTCAGTGTCACGTGGTGACGCATCCCTTTGCAGGTGAACCGGGGCAGGCTGGGTGCAGAGGGTGAGGGCCGTAGGGCCGGCCGGCCGGGGAGCAGCATGGTGGTGGGGTGCAGGCCTCTGTGGTGAGGACGTGCCTGCAGCTTGAGGAATGACCAGGGGCCTCAGTGGCTGGAGCACAGTGGGCTTTGAGGGAGGCGGAAGGACCTGAGGTCAGAGGGGCATGAGGCCAGGAGCGGCCGTGGGGCCAGGCCGGGCAGGAGGCGGGCCAGAGGATGGAGCGGCGCTGACCTCCCGGCCCCCACACAGAAATAGTTCCTCGGCATGAGGTGACCGGTTCCTCCGTGTGCGTGAGCATGTTTGTGTGTGCATGTACGTGTCTGCATGTATGTGTGCGTGTGCATGCCTGTGACATGTAATCTCCTCCTCCTCTGCTTAGAGCCTGGATTTGAGCAGTTTAAAATGTCAGAAAAGCTGCATGGGAACTGGGTCCAACTGTACTTGGAGGAAAACCACTCTGAGGTCCTTCTCAACCTGGGGAACAAGGTTCGCAGGCTGTACTTGGACGCCCTGAGGACCCTGAGCCTGTCTCTGAGCAGACAAGTGGCCCAGTACGACGTCTACTCGATGGCGGTGGGGACCGTCATGGTGCTGGAGGTACGGGGCTCGTGGGGCCACGGGTGCGCCGTGCGCTTACCGGACTACTCAACCTGTGCCCTGTAGTCCCGAGCAGGCGTCACCGTGCATCCCTGTGCCAGAGCAGTCAGGTGCCGGGGCCCTGCCCATGCCGCCCCGGGCGTCCTCCCCGGGACTCATCAGAAACGGCCAGTGGGCTTCCTGCTCGCACCGTGGGCGGCGGGCACAGAGCAGGGTGGGTGCCCTGGCCCAGCAGCCACGCGCTGCCGCTGTCCCCTCTGCAGGCCCTCGCCCTGCTCCTGCTCAGCGTCCCACGAGCACTGAGCAGCAGGGCTCAGCTGTACGTGCCCCTGGGGCTGCCCGTGTCCTCGCTGCTCTTCTACCTGCTGCTCCTGGCCCTGCTGGCCACCCATGTTACCGTGTGCACGTCGGCCGAGAGCACGTGCTACTTCTGCAGCTTCCCGTGGCCGGCGGCCGGCGGAGTGATGGCACTCATCTCGGGACTGCTCTGCGCGGTCGTATCCGCTCTCACCGAGATGTCTGCAGATGCGGAGCATCTGAGGAAGGTAATGCTGGTCTCTGCACGCCCAGCCGTCTTCCTGGATGGCCATTCCCTGGGACCGCTCGGCCTGTCACTCACAGGCATTGGTTGGACCCTGGCATGTCCCAGGCACAGTGCTGGGGGCGGAGGGCCCAAGGGGAGGTGCTGCCCTGTCCCCTGCAGACATGCAGCTCTGTGTGTGGCTCCCAGGCCCTCCTCCTGCTTGGAAAGCAGGGTCCCTCTGACTCATGCGGCGGGCAGGCCGCCAGCTGAGGGGAGTGTTCCCACAGGAGCCAAATCAGACACACCGGAGGCCCTGCCCCGCAGTTTCTTCTCAAGACTTGACGTTTTCCTCCAGAATTCTTGGAGCCGTTCACCTCTGGCACCTTCGCTCACTAGCTGGCGGGGGTGGGAGACACCCAGTCCGCGACTGGTGCCCGCGTCTCAGGGATTACATGCCCTGGCTCGTCCACGTCTGTCCCGTCAGGGCCCCCAGGCGCCCGGTGCCCGTGCCGTATACTCCACCTGCACACAGTGCACAGGGCATCGAGCCCCCAGCACGTGGTGTCCGTGTCTTCAGTTTCAGTGCTCCCAGTTAGTAAATGTCAGGGATGCACTCTGAGGCCCGCCTGGTCATTTCAATGGAATTGACATTTTTGTGGAAACCTGGATTTCTGGAAAATTCATGGAGAAATTAGAGATCTGATTGAGTGGAACTGTCCTTGGGGTTCTTTGGTGTCAGGTGTTGGGAACTGGCTGTGGCCACCTGAGGGCCCAGCTCCCAGAGGTCAAGACAAGGGCATGCAGAGGGCACGCCCTCGCAGGGGCTGGGCCCTGACTCCCACTCACTGAGGACTTGCCGTCCGGGGCCTGAGCGTGTCCCCTGGCAGCACCTTGGGAGCCACAGGCATGTGTCAGCGCGGGTTGTGTTCCATGAGCCAAAGCTTCGCATCCACGCAGCCCGATGGCGCGACTCCCGGTCTCCCCTCAGAAGCGCCGTCTTCCTCATTGCAGAGTCCGTGTCCTTCCAAGTCCAGGTGGTCAGAGGTGGAGCTCCTCATCCTGTTGGGGACCGTGGGCCACGCTCTGAGCCTGGGAGCCAGCAGCTTCGTGGAGGAGGAGCACCAGACCTGGTACTTCCTCGTCAGCACCCTGTGCCTGGCTCTGTGTCATGAGGTCTGCAGGGCCTGCTTCCTGGGGGCCGACGGGGAGCCCCAGCCCTGCCTGCACGTGCAAGGCGCGTGTGACAGCACGGAGCCGGCTTCACGGGACGGGAATCCTCTGTGTGATGTGTTGGAGCTCGGACCAGCCCGCAAGAGCCCTGCGCCCCTGGACACGCTCAGGGGCCGTGACAGGGTGCTGGTGCTGGCGAGCCCCTGGCTGACCCTTGCCTGCTGCCGGCTGCTGCGCGCGCTGAACCCCACAGGCGTGCAGGGGGCCCACCGTCCCAGCCTGGGGCACTGGCTCACCAGGTGAGAGACCACGGCCCTCGGCTGCCTGTCTCACGCAGCCCCCTCCCCCAGAGGCTGCCTGCCTCCGCCCCGGACACGTGCTGCCTGAGGTCTGCACAAGGGCAGAGTGCACCGCAGCCCGTGCCTGCAGGCGGGGAGCTGAACTCACCAGAGGCTCGCTCGCGTGTGTGTGTGAGACCCAGGGGTTTTCTGGGAGCACTGCAGCGGGGTGCACCGGGGTACAGCACTTGTCACTCTCCACCTCCTACCAGACGGCTGGACGAGCACGCAGGCAGAGCCCTGTGGGGCAGCTCGGCCCCTCTCCTCGTTCACCCTTCCCAGAGCTAAGCACAGGGTGCTGGCCGTGCAGGGTGCCTCCATGCACCGCCGGAGCCTGTCCTGGGGGACCTGGTGTGGAGTGGGGGTGCGGGTCAGGAGAGGGGGGCTAGAGTGGAGGCAGCAGGCCAGAACAGGGCGCGCCACGCTCTGGGCATAGTGTAAATTTAACCATCACTCAGTGAGCACTGCACACTCAAGTGAGAGCAGGCGAGCAGAGTGGGTGGCCAACTGTGGTCACTGGTGGCGCGAGGTGCTTCTGTGCTGACCGCAGGGGGGACAGCACTCAGGACAGTGACAGATGCGTTCTGGACAGAGCACATGCTCTTACACAGGGCTGCGGGCAGAACCCTGAGTGCAGGAGCAGAAGGCGGGGTGAGGCCAGGTGAGGCTGGGTGGGACCAGCGGTCGGCACAGGCCACCAAGTTACTTGCCCCTCTGGCCACGTGATCCCTCTGGGAACCATCTCCTGGGGATGCACAACGTCAGCAAACCCTGGGCAGCCACAGTGACCACAGGCAGCATTTGCATGTGGGTCCACTGTGCGCCCGCCCTGAAGAGAGGGCGCTGGCCTGTCCCGCTGGGGCTGGGAGCAGAGGGAGGTGCCTCGCAGGGACAGCATGTGACCTCGGGGCACAGCACACTGACCTCAGTCCTTGTGTTCCTGGAAACAGAATTGGCAGAGCCCATGCGCTGCAGTAACGTGCATGCGGGGCGCCCACCCACCAGCCCCTCCTCCTGGGCAGGGCTGTGCCCACCCCTCAGCCTGCACCCCCCGGCCCACACTCACCTCCAGCGTCACAAGCTGTCCCCACACTGTCCTCCTTCATCACAGAGCTCCTCGAGGGGCTCTGAGCCGCCCTTTCTGTGGCTCTGGGTTTCAGTCAGGACAGTTAGCACTGCAGGAGCGCGCAGAGCACGTCCACACCGTGTGCGCAGCAGCCGCCCACCCGCAGCCGCGCCGCTTAGGCTCACACGGGCGTCCCCTTCTCCTTTCAGTGCCAGTCACAAGGCCGTTCTCTCCGTCCTGGCCGCGCTCTCCCTGGGCGCCATCTTTGCTCTGGTTCAGAGGAGGTGCTCCCCGGCATCAAAGGTCGCCATGGCCCTTGGCCTGCTGGGCGTCTACTGCTACCGGGCGGCCGTCGGAAATGTGCTATTCCCATGGCAACAAGGCAACAGAGACATTTCCAAGTAAGTGTCTGGGCAGAGCCAAGGATTCAACTTTCGGTCTTGTGCTTTGTGCACTAACAGTGCCACGTGGTCTTCAGGACCCCGGCGTGGGCCGTGTGCGAGTCGCTGGCAGCTCTGCCCCCTGCCTGCCACGCCTCCACACACTGGTCACCACCCGCTGTTTGCTGGCACGAGAGAGGCAACTCTGAGTCAGGTGTTTGAGGTTTACTTTTTAAAGAGGGATTCTTTAAAGCAAGGGTTCTGGAAGTTTCGCAGTGAGGGTGCGCCCTGGCTCTCAGTGACAAAGCAGGAGGCGAGGTTGCCCGTGTTCTGCGGTGAGCGCCTCGGGGCCAGGGCCTCGTGTTCATCCCACTGCGGTCAGAGAGGCCCCTCTGCTGTGGTTGATGGTACGGGGGTGGCCTGAGCACGGCCGTGTGCCACCCCCACGCAGGCATCCTCGTGGGGCACGGGTCTCAGGAATTCAGGCAGCACAGGGGCAGGGTCGGGGGCAGGCGAGAACCAGTGACAGGCCAGCATGCGTGGGACGCGCCTGCCATGTGCACGCCACGCGCGGGGTCCCGCACACACGGCCTTCGAGGCAAGGTGTTGTCATGGCGCCCGGAGCTGCGCTCACAGAGCGTGCGTGCCTCCGTGTGTGCGTGAGAGACCGACATGCTGGTTGGAGCTTGTGTTTAGGACATGGGATGTGGGGGAGCCTCCTCTTCCTTTTTCAGTCATTTTTGTGGTTTTCCTCATCAGACAGAAAAAAGCAAACATCTCCTTCTCTTCAAAGGTCAAGGGCAGAGCTGAGGGCTCTGCCAGACCTGTGAGGGGCACAAGGGGCACACTGGGGACCACCTGCCAAAGAGTGGGGAGCAGAGGTGATGCCAGGGCCCGGCTGAGGTGACAGCGGTGTGTGTGTGTGGGGGCTTCCCCTGAGGCAGGGAGGTCAGGTGGGGACAGTGGCGGGCAGGCTCCAAGGATGTTCACTGCAGAGCGTGACTTGGGGCACATGTCCCAGGCGAGGGCACTCGCTGCAGGCGTGTCTGCCGATCTCACAGTGGGACACAGGACTGCCCCTAACTGCAGCGCCACTCACCTTCCATGGTCACAAAGGCAGCACCTGGTGGGTGTCCAGAACACAGGCCCGTACACCCACCGTCAGCCTGGGCGTCTGTCCTACCTGGACCCGCCTGGTCCTGGAGCTTTCCTGAGTCCAGGTCACCCTCCCCAAGGTGCGGCCCCGGCTATCCAGAACCCTCCCTCAACCCAGCTGCGATGTCCTCCCATGGGGACCCCCGCTGGCCGTGCCCCGCACCCTCCTGCTCCCCACACAGCCTGCCCTGGCGTTGTCCCCGCACGCAGACCCTGCTGTTGACTGCAGCACGTCTGACTTCTCCCTGTGTCACCTCGCGGCCCGGCGGTGCCCCCCGTGGTGCCTGGGCAGCTGCCGCATCGCGGTGGACAGCGCTCCAAGGGTGTGGCCTGAGCTGAGCGGACTCCAGAGGGTGTGGTGCATGCATAAGCTTCCTAGGGAAACCCACAACGTTGTTGTGATTCTTTCATCGTGTTTACTTGGCGTTACTTGAAACGATTGGCTTTTCTAGTATGTGTGTGACATTTGGTTTATGAAATTTATTTAAAATTTGACTTAGGAATATGTGTGTCATGAGATGGAAGTCTTTGGCCTGTTGTCCTAAATTGTACCCTTTGAAGACCACTGTGAACGCAGCCCTCAACTACGTGACTCCTACACGTATTCGGTGCTTCCTGTGCCAGGGCCGCGGTGGGTGGGGCAGGTGCCACCGCTTGTCACTTCATGAAGCTGTCCCAGTGACGCGCTAGTGCGGTGCAGAGCCCTTGATGGCTCTGCACCCTGCACCGTCGTGTGCACATGCGTGTGCATGCACCGTGCTCACCACACCTGCGTGGGTGTGAGCGCGCTCAGTCGCGTCTCAGCAGGAATGCGCTGTGGAGATGCTCCCGGAGCTGGGCCGCACCCCGCTGCAGTGGGGAGCAGGGGACGGTGCTGCTGGCTCCCGTCTCACACCCAGGGGGCCCCTGGGCCAGAGAGCACGGCCTCCCGTGCACCGGCTGCGTCGGAGGACCCGTCGGACTCTGGCAGAGTCTCGGGGACTGACGTGGGCGGACGTCCACCTTCCGGGGAGCTCGCTGGGCGCTGCAGGTTATTGGCTCAGCTACGTAGACACGCTCTTCAGGGGCAAGGGCACGTTCGAACCGTTCTGGCCAGCGCTGACGAATCTAATGTGTTTTGCTTTTTTAAGGGGTGTAATCGAAGCTCGTTTTGTTTATGTCTTTGTCCTCGGCATTCTGTTCACGGGCACCAAAGACTTGCTTAAGTCCCAAGTCACTGCTGCCGCCTCTGCGACCAGGACCGGCGGCCTGTGGGAGATCCACAGCGGGCTCGTGCTCCTCGCGGCGCTGCTGTCCAGGCCGCACAACCTTCCCGTGCTCGTCTTCAGCCTTCTGATCCAGGCCGTCCTGACCAAGTTCATCTGGCGGCCCCTGAGGCACGGTGCGGCAGAGGTCACCGCGATGCATTACTGGTTCGGCCAAGCTTTCTTCTATTTTCAGGTGGGTTTTCAGTACTGTCCCGGGTGCAAGAGACTGACTTTTAATGTCACGTACCTCTTAGTTTTCCTTCGAAGGAATTTTACCGTAGTTGGGAGTTACGGTGTTCGTTCCGTGGTCAGCATGGAGCGGTGCGTGCCCCACGCTGTGACACAGCGAGTTACCTAAGGCAGCCGTGGTGGGCCCAGGACTGCCTCAGACGACGTCCAGGCCGTTTGCCACGGGCTACAGGGGGGCACGTCATGTGTCCGTAGCTTTCTCTGATGAGGATGACACCTGTGGTTCCTATGCCCTCTCCCTGCTGTCAGCACTGGCCACCGTCAGGTGTCCCCACTTGGTTCTTAACCCGCTGGGGCCCAGTGGTTGTCGTATCTTCTCTCCAGTGTTGAAAGCTCATCAGAGGCAAGTCCAAGCCACCTCCAGGATATACCTCAGTGTACACCTGTATTCTTGGAAAGACAGCGGGACGGGCGGGTGGTGGGTCCAGCCCCATCCCAGCCTTCCAGCATGGCCACTCGGATCCCCGCCCTTGCCCCTGCCCCCTGCCGGCAGCTTGCTGCCTTCCACCTGAGAGGGAGGTGGGCAGGCGGAGGGGCAGTTCGCCTGGTGCCAGCCCGGGCCAGAAGGAGGGGACAGGAGGCCGGGGCTTCTGTGCGTCCACATCACCATGAACACAGCAGTCAGAGGCCTTTGGCGATCATGAGCAGCCGGGCCTGTGCTGTCCCCCACTGTGTTCCAGGGGAACTCCAACAACATGGCCACAGTGGACGTCTCCGCGGGCTTCGTGGGCCTGGACACCTACATGGCAGTGCCAGCCGCACTCCTGACGGCGTTCGCAACGTACACGGGGCCCGCGCTGTGGGCCAGCCACCTGCTGAGCTTCCTGAGCTCGGAAGGGAGCAGGTGAGGCCCCTCGGTGCTGCGGCAGCGATGCTCAGGGCAGCCCCGGCCCGGAGCCAGCAGGGAGTGCGGTGGGCCACACCGCAGGGTGTTTGTCCCCCAGCACATACAGACTGCCCTTGGCTGAGGTGGCGGCGTGGCGGCCCCCCAGGTGTCACTGTGGGAGTTGCCTGTCACCTTGTGTGAGACTGGGGTGCAGAGAAAGGTGGAGTCCTGGCAGTGCCCACACTGTCCGGCCAAGAGGGGTGCAGACCCGGGGTTGTTACTGGGAGACGGGTGGCCCATTCAAGCAGGAGGCGTCCCTAGTTTACCTGGGAGGTGACAAGCTACAGCCTCAGGCCCAGCTCCCTGGAGGTCCCCTGACAGCTTGACCCTCGGCGGGACACATGCTCCAGGGACTCGTGGTCTGGTAGGGCAGCAGCGAGGTGAACAGCTGCACACCGAGCGCCCTCGCAGGGCTGAGCAGGCACCAGGCAGCTAGAGCTGAGGGCATTGGAGCAGGACTGAGTCCCTGGGCAGGGCACATCAGGGCATGTGCAGGAGCAGCGAGCCGAGGGTTCTGGGGCGCTCTCAGGGCACAGAGGGGTCAGGGTGTGGGCAGCAGCTATGAGCGTACAGGTGGGCATTCTTCGCTGGACGCCAGCACGTCGGGCCTGTGAGCACTGGCCCTGGATAGTGGGACCTGGTTGACGGGCCTGAGCAGCCCCTGTGTAGAGCACGTGCACACACACGTGTGCACCCATGCGCACACGTGCACACTCGCTCGGACCCAGGGCCTTTGCTGCCCCGCACAGAGGTCCCGACCCTTCCCAGGGTGAATGTGGGCCCCCAAAACCCCAGGCACGCACACTGGCCGCTGCAGGGGGCGTGCTCACTTCCCACCTGCACCCCCAGGTCCCCAGTTCCCGTCCTCATGTGCTGGCTGCGTGGCCACAAAGGGGCCACCTAGACACCTGTCAGGTGCTCACGGGGAGGCATTGGCCCCAGAACCTGGGCAGCCAGACCCCTGAGGATTTGTAGGACAGCCAAGGGGCAGCCGGTGCCCAGATGATGGAACTTGTCACTTTGAAGTAATGCATTAGGCGGCTCTCAAAGAGCAGCTTCCTTACGTGCTGATTGTGCTGGCGGCTGGAGCAGAATGAACGTCCGCAGGCTGTGCGAGGCTGCTTCTCCCTCACACGCACTTGTCCCTTTGTGCTTAGAGGACACTCTTGGGCCAGTGTCCCCCGACCAGGCCGGACAAGCTAGACGCTCTGCGGACAGCGTGGAGAAGAGTCCAGACTTGTAGCTCATTCTCGTGTGCTTTTCCTTTTCACCGTGTATGTTCTATACGTGATGTAGTCGTGTGGTAGCACCTGCGTGTAGTTTCTAAATAGGTGACTATGCAAAATTCGGGGTGCGTTTATCAAACATACTTCACCGACAGGTGGCACTGGAGCGCCAGTGTTGCCTCCTGGGACTCTGAGGGCCCCGTGCAGAACAGAGCCCTGCCCCCCACTGAGCAGATCCAGACTGCGGGTGGCCCCTGAGCTTGTCACCTGCAACACTGGAGCTCTGACTGCACGTGTGCTTGTGTGTGACGCGGTTCTGGGTGTCGGGGACTGACGCACATCTCCCTCTGCACCCACAGCGGTCCCGCGCTGAGTCGCGCTGGCTTCTGCTACGCACTGATTGGTTCTCTCCCAGTTTCTTCGTACATCGTTTTGGTGACGTCCCTGCGCTATCACCTGTTTATATGGAGCGTGTTCTCCCCAAAGCTTCTGTACGAGGGAGTGCGTCTGCTCCTTACCGCCGCCGTCTGTGTGTCCTTCGTGGCCATCGATCAGACCCACAGAGGCTCAGACTAAGCCGTTAGGACACCAGAAAAGGAGAACACGTTTCAGGTCTGCTGTTCACTTCATGGATTTGATTAATAAAAACACGTTTAGATGCACGATGGATCTGACAAGACAGTCAGTTCTACAGCGTGGCTTCCATCTCTCTGACTGCCGTACCTGCGTTTGGATTAAACGGTACGTGGTTTAATGAAGGGTCCCTTTAAGATGCTTAGTTCCAGTAGGGACCCTGGACCCTGCTGGCAATCACTACAGAGACTTCAGCACTTGCCTCTCACTCATGACCCAAACGTGTGCGGTGTGTGTGATGCCCCGGGGCTGGGGCCTGTGGGCGGGGCTCATCTGCAGCCAGGCTTGCTTGCCGAGCGTTGTTATCTGTGGGTGACGTGGGTCAGCATTAACGGGTTTGAAATGAAAACTGAGACATTTCAAAAAAAATTACTCATTTAAAAATAAAGATATGAACCAGTTGTGTGTTACTGTATTTTTAAGAAAAATATATTTTCCCAAACAAAACGATTTAGCAAGAAGAGTCATTATTTTACATTTCTGCAGATCTCCTTGTTATCTGGCCTGGTGGAGGTCTGTCATGACTGGGGGGTGGGGGCTCGTTCCTGCCCGGGAGCCACCTCCCCTCCCCGCTCGCTCCTCTCCCCTCCCCCTTCACTCCCCTTCCCTCCCCCCTTCCTCCCTTACCACCCTGGGGTCTGCTCCCTCTTCTTAACAAGTAATGACTTGATATCATTTGTAATTTTTTAAATTGTAAATACTTCAAACCACAAAGCCAGACAGCACGTTGTTAAAGAAACGATTTAAATTATTGCCACCCAGAAGCATCGCTCCTTAACTCTGGTGGAATGTTGTGACTGTTCACACCACCTCTCTAAGGGGGGAAGGGAGGACACATCGGTGAGGATCTGCTGTATATTCCCATTTTTAATCCAAAGTATTTCATGTAATTTTCTAACTCTAATAGTAGAAGGAGAGATTAAAGTGTAACTGTTGAACTTTCATGAATGTGTTTTATTATCAGAAGTATCATTAGTTCAGAAATACAGGAGACTCTCAGTTAACCGGCACCCCTGGGGATTGGTAGATGCCAGACACATGTAGTTTCCGGTTGCTTGAAAGTCGCCATTGAAACCAGACCTAACTAATACTATGCACCATACTATCCCGTATCGGACCACACAATCTGTATTGCCTTGACATTAATATTGAAATGCAATAATTAAAAGCCAATTAAGACAAAGACAGACAACCTAATATAACAGACAGTATGAACAGCTCTGAATAGTGTGCAGTTTTTGTGAAATGGCAGTCAATAAATTCTTCAACTTAAATGAACTTCAGTAACATAACTTTTGTAATTTCAAGTAACTTAGGAAAAATCCCCATGTACACCCTGGGCGGGCATGGCATCGGCCTCATCAGATCTGACGCCGGCGCTGGGACAGGATCAGGACAGGCGTTGGATCTGCGTTCATAGATGACGCCGCACTGGCCAACTTGCAGCTTTCTCGAAAAGTAAACGATTTATCAGCTTGCTCTGAGGCCCTACGCCTCTCATGCCAACTTAGCCTTTATGTGATATGCAGCTGCGAAACGTGCTGAGGTTTTATTTTCAATTTTGAAGTATTTCGCTTTTTTGCCGATTGTTTGAGTTCCGGTTATCAGAGAGCCTAGTGTATGCCTATAGAATTAAGAAAAGCCATTATTAAAATGTTGAGACTAGAGAAGGTTGATTTTTAAAAATGAATGAGGATTTCCTATTTTAGTCCATAGCTACGCCTCCCTGCTGTAAAACATGACAAAATTATCACACATTCTGCTTTATCCCACTTACCAAATGTTCTTAGAGAATTATCGTCACAACTTACAACTTGCATGTTTTGTTCTGTAATTTACACAGCTGACCAGTTTTGATCGGTAATAAACGACCACTGCCCGTCCCCATTCCCTTCCCCACCACTTTTCCTTTATTTTCTTGCCTCTATTGGAAGGACAATTTTATCATCTATTAATATGTTTTCAGACAAGACTCATGGATGTGGACTTTATAAACGTTTCCGACTACAAGGTCTGTCTGGAAAAATCCAGCCATGGTCAATAATACGAGAATGGTTTGCACGACACTGATGTCACCTGGCTGTTGAGGAGCGTGGACTGGAGCGCGCGTGCGTGAGCACTGCTGCCTTCACCGCCCTTGTCAGAGGGGATGCTAGAGGCCGTTGAATGACAGTGCGTACTGGGAGGCCGTTGCAATTCACGTGACTAAAGAGCAACGAATCTGCATCAAATTTTTGCATTAAGCTTAAACATCCCTCCATGGAAACTATTCACTGATTCACACGGCTTCCGGAGATGATGCAGTGCATGCCGCACTCATAAAAGTGGTGGTCGAGAATCTGTGCAACGTGGTCCACGTTCTGGACGACCTGCAGCGAGCAGAAGCCCTGAGCATGTGGAGGGCGTGCGGGCTGCACTCAGTGGAAATCAGCGACGGACAGTGTGAGAGGTAGACCTGATCCGGACATTCCAGAAACTACTGATGTGAGATTTGGATGCAGGATCTTCAGTAAATGCCTCTTTTTTTCATATGACAGGGCTGGATGCTTGCCGGACAGCCGTCGCATGTCATGTCTGGTGAGGGATTCTTGCACAGCAGTGTCCCCTCAGGACCTGCAGACATCGCTCTGCTGCCATCTGGGTGAGGTTATCAAACCACTTGGAGCCCTTCCCTGTGACTCACTTCCACTGTCCCGTTGCCGCTTTTTCCTTCTCCTCCTCCTTTCTTTCCTCTTTTCTTTCTTCCTTTCTTCTGTTTTCTTTTTGTCTTTTCTAAAATTTTTGTTCCCTTTCAAAGGTTTTCTGGAAGAGTGCGTGTTTTCCTCTGTTTGTTTTTTATTATTTACGCTCGACAAAGTTTTGCCTGCTCTTCTTTGTCACGTAGCTGGAATCCATGTCATGTTTTCAGATGGGCTTCTGTCACCTCGTAACATGCATTTAAATTCCCTCCACATGTTTTCAGTGCTTGACAGCTCACTTCTTTTTAGTGCGGAATAGTATTCACTGTCTGGACCAGTGCGTTCATCCATCACCCAGTGAAGGACGCCTTGGTTGCTCCCAAGTTTGGGCGATTATGACTAAAGCTGCCACAAACATCTGACGGCCCAGGGTCTCAGTGGGATCAGCCCACCGGCTGCTCACAGAGGCCTGGGGTCACAGTGTGCAGCTGCTTGCAGGGGCCTGCGGGCAGAGGACGTGCCCTGATCTTGACTGTGCGAGACCCACAGAGTCTGTGTCAGTAGGGGTGGGTGGGGGCTCGAGCAGGAAGGTCCGTGGGAAAGGAAGTTCTGGATCTTTCAGCTTGTTTGAATACACGAGACAATGATTTCACTCCTGTCAGAAGTTGGGTTGACTTGGGCACAGATACACTGAAAACACCGGTCAGTGTCAGAGACCGGGAAGAGAATGTAGTCACAGACCACCACATGCCTCACCGGGGGCAATGTCTGTGGTCTTAATAAAGTGGAATACTGATTTGCCCCCCAAAAATGCCCAAACCGTACTGGAAGGGTGGAGAGAGATGGTTGTGTGTCGAGTTGAGGCTATAACGAAACATATCACGAAGTTCAATGGTAAGAACTCAGTAATAATGTCCAAAATGGCAGAGTAATCCTTTTTCTATAAAAATGGAAGATATTACCAAAGAAAGTGGCTGCTCTCGGGGGTGGAAATACAGAATGGGAGGGTAAAACTGTAGTACAGCAGACTTTTAAATTATTTGCATTATTAGCTTGATTTAAAATCAAAATGTGTATTATTGTAAATTACCACAGTAACAGAGTAATCCACATAAAAACACATTATTATAATGATTGATGAAAAAAGACATTGATAGTGTCAAGAACAGAGTTCAACTTAGTAAATTTGGAGCTCTATTAACCTTATTGAAAGATTCATGAACTTGGGCTGCAGCTCATCTAGAATACAGGGCAAAAAAATGTTTTTTAGCAAATTAAAAATAGAAGGAAACTTCCCTGATGTATGGAAAGGTGTCTACCAGGATCCCGGCAGACCCTGTGCTCCAGGGCCTGGTCACCGCAGCTCTGCTCCTTGGTGGAGAGCGAACCGAAAGCCCGCGGTGGGGTTGGGAAGCCGGAGCCAAGACCGCCCTCCAACCCAGAAGCTGCTGGAACTAGACCAGCGATTAGAACTGCGAGACACGTGTTGCTGGGCACAGAATCGGTATGCCAGGTCAGTAATCATCTTTAAACTAGCAGCAAGCACATGGATTATGGAGTTTTTAAAAAGAGAACACAGAAGCCACAAAAACTAAAATGCATCTCGGGGAAAATGCAACAAAAGCCAAGCAAGGCGTTTACAGAGGGAAGTATTAAACTTTATTGAAAAACATAAAAGCCAGAGTAAGTGGAAAGAGAGACCCATTCAAAGGTGGAAGGACTGGCATTTGTCACGATGGCATTCTGGCCAGATTAACACACAGACCCAACGTGGTGACAGCCCACCCTGGCGCGGTTCTGCGTGGCACCCGACAGTCTTTGTTAATAAAGTTCACATGGAAAATGCCAAGAACAGCGCTTTGAAGAAGAAAGTGCTGGGACGTGTAGATTAATAGAAAAATACAATAACATAGAAGAAAATTGTGTAAATATGGAATACCAGAATGTGAGATATGACGTTACAAAAGCTTAAAAATATTAACTTTAGAAAAAGAACTGAAATGGCTTAACATGATAAAAGAGAAAGGGTGCTAGAAAAAAGAGCGATCCGAACAGCAAAGGGTAAAAGGACACCTCATGGTAGTCCCGCCCCCCGAGGGAGTGCACACCCCGAGGAAGTCCCGCCCCCGAGGGAGTCCCCGCCCCCGAGGGAGTGCAGGGCCCACGCCTGCTCCTCCGTGTCTCACCAGCACTACTGTCTGCTCTTGCGGCCCGTGCACACCCGCCGGTCCCTGACGTTTGTGCCGCCTCTGTCACCACGTGCACTGGTTTATGGGGCCCCACCACACAGGAGCACCCGTGCATTCGTCCCCAGCCCCTGGAGGCCTGTGGAGAAGCCTAAAGGGTCAGGCTGGGCCTGGTCTGTGAGGTTTTACTTTCCCTCAGGAAAGGGGCAGTTCTGGCAAGTTCCTGACTCAGAACATATGGAATCGGGAATGGAAAGGGGCCAAACATGAGGGCGCTGGGGCCTGAGTGACGGGAACAGGACAAGCAAGCCTGGCGCCTCCCCAGATGCCCGAGCAAGCTGGGCAGGGGCCCCGTGGCAGCCGTCCCCCTACGTCGTGAGTGGCACTGCCGGGGTCAATCCGGCCACACCGGGCCATACAGCCTGGGGGACGACAGCCCCACACGGGCGAGAGGGATTGTTTGTGCAGTGTGTTGTGCTTTGACGTAGACTTCATGACTCCTAAAGTGACAAGATTTTTATTGACATTCCGTTGGCGATCAAGGCAGAAGAAAAAGGCAAAACAGAGACGAGGACTTCTCTCCACGGAGCGCACCTGTGTGGATTCCCTCAGCGTGGCGGGTTTTGGAAACTCAGCGGCACAGCTCTGGACATCCTGACGTACGCACACCCTTTTCCTAGGTTAAACGTTCCTTTTCCCTTTTGTTGGCATTTTGTTCCAGTCAAGGACTGTACTGAACAGCAGCAAACTGAGAAAGACCTTAGATCATCTGGGAAGCAAAGCAATTGGCATCAGGCTTCTGACGCTATCTCATGTAAAACAACAGGCACATGGGTAAAACTCAAGTTTACACTCATCTACAGCCAGAATTCATTATTCTCAAGGCCTCTGGCACTTACTGTCTTTCCTATTTTGGTGAGAAAACAGTGCTTCGGGCCAGTAATCACCCAAAGGGCACAGCAGGACAGTGTGGCCTGTGCACGGCCCTCATTCACATGGAGAGTTCTACCCAGAGGTGACCCAAGCACAATGTCTGCAACGCAGACCCAGCCGGGGGCCTAGGAACTCAGTCGACCCACACACACACCCCAGCCCCAGGGCAGCTCCAGCATGGAGCCGTGCTGGCATCTGGGAGAGGGGACACCCCACCAGCCTGTGCCACCTGGGTGTGACAGAATGCAGGTCCCCATGCAGTTCAGCACCCCCAAGGTACCCTCCAGGGCGCAGTCCCTCAGTGCATGTCCTGCAATGCTGCAGCAACAGAATGGGATGCGCCTGCCCCCAGCCAGGTCACTGCACCCGGGAGTCCTGGGTACCCAGGCCGCGTGTGCGTGTGACCACATGGGTTTCTGTGTGTACTGCGCATATGTGTGCACTCCCCTGTGCACCTGCATATGCATGTATGTGCGTGTGGGCTGCTGTGGGCTAGTGTGTTCATGTATGCACGTATTTCCGTGTGTGCGTATGCAAGGCTTTGGCCTGTGCCTGGTCATGACACCAGCCAGGAGTAAAAACTTCAACCACCAGCACCTTGAACTTCACCAGAAAAACCATCTGAGTGAATTTTTTAAATTAAACGATTGTTTAATTCAATTTTAGTGAAAAGTTCAGTTGCGTGGTTGAGATTTGTGTGGCCAAGTGTAGAGCACCCCCTCTAAGCAAGCCCAGACACCCAGAGCTTCTCTGTCTCTTTCTTACGAAAGCATGACTTGTTTGACAACTAGATCATCAATCTTCATTATTTTCTTAAAAGTAAACAAACTTTATGTTTAAACTAACTTACAAACTCAGCCTTAAGCCATGTAAAAACACTACAACGTGTTTAATGTTGGCATTTCATCATCATGATAAATTCTTGGTCTGGCCTCCACCAGGCCGAGTTTATTATTCTTAGAGAAGCAGAATGAGACCCATCTTAAGGAAGGTGCCGGAACTGGCATTATTTTCCAGGAAGCACAAAGGATGAATTCTAAACAATGAACTTAACGTGTCGAAAGGTAGACTAGACGGGACGGAAGGTGCTGCCATGAGTTAGACGACCTTCAGGGACTGTGGAGCCGTCCCGAGAGGTCGGTGATAGTTATCAGGAAGCTTGTTGCTTCCCACCTCCCCAGTCGTTTCCTGAGTGCCGGGCCTTGGAACCATCTCAGCTTTGGGGTGTTTGGGATTTTGTTTCCTGTCGTAGAGAACGAAACCCCAGCATCCCATCAGGGTATCGGCCTCTGTAAAGTGAACGAAGAATATTGGTGAAGTTAGCAACACGCGCATCTTTAAAAATACCACCTGGGTTTCTGGTCACGTAGGAGCTGACTCGGGGAACAGCTGCTGCGTGCACCCCACATGCTCCCTGCCCCCGGCCAGGTGCACAGATGTGATGGCCCTGCTCGCTGGGCGCCGGCACTGCCCACTGCATCCGCTCTGCCTTTGGTCCTATCATAAGAAAGTCCGAAACTTGAGAGAGGTCACTGATTCTGATGGCCAATTGGAAAGACTCATAAGGCATCTGACGTCCCAGCTCTACAGATCATGTGAAATGGAACAGTGCAGGAGACAGGAAGGGGCGGGAGGTCTGCTGCCATCCGTCATGCTGCCCGTGTCCGCTCCGCCCAGGCAGCCTCCTGCAGGAGCCCACCGTGTGCCCACCACGCGCACACTGCCCCGGCCACCCCCACTGCTGTGGCTCCAGTGGTGGGGAGCAGCCCCGCTCAGAAGGCAGGGATGCCGGCAACGCCTTGTGGATCCGATTTGGGTACATGGGGAAAGTACTTCCCAAGTCACTTCTCTTCCCTGCTTCAGTTTGATGGGCAGTGGGCTAGTGCAGGGGCAGGAGAGGACCCCAGCTGTAACACTAGTGGGGCCATGCCCTCAGCCTGGCTAAGTCCAGAGGCCTAATGTGGACAAGCAGCTAAAGGGGCTGAGAACCTAGTAAACTGGCCATGAATGGGCCTTGTCCATCAGGTGGTGTCACCATAACAAGGAGAGGACACTGGGTCATTGCCTCTTTGATTAGGTCCCTAGTTTCTCGGAGGAGGAGGCACATTTGTCGCCTCCACAGATCAACCGCTAATGCTGACAGGTCTCCTCGCCTCTGGGCTGCCCCTGCGGCAGCTGGGCAGCCTTGCCAGTCCCGGCTGGGACGGGCCCTTGCTCCCAAGGGTGTAAGGGGACTCTGCTGTGGCCAGGGCACCCGGGAGCTGAACAGAGGCCTCACCCGAGCCTGCACGTGGAAAATCCACCTTCACCCCGAAATCTAGGTACTTCTTCCATGAGAAGTGGACCCCAAACACTGCAAGTATATTGTGCATTATTTCTTTACCTGTTCTCGCCCCGTGTTTGTGCCCTGCTCACCCGGGGAGGAGCACTGGGCATGTCCCCACCTCTGAGCAAGTTCAGACTCAGTGGCTTACCCGCCCCACCCCCCGACTCTGTACATGGGGGTGGATGCGTGTGTACATGTGCACTCCTACACCTGAATGACTTAAAAGTACGACTTTCACAAAAATTAAGGGGTCTCTTCTAAACGAAATGCTAGAATATCAAAAATTACCAGATTGATGAATTAATCAACAGGAAAATAATCTTTGTCAGAAAAACTATGACTGATTTTCCAAAACAGGATGGTGTTGTTCATCACACGTTTTAACCAAAAATACGCTCAGCTCCACAGTAGAAAGCTCCTCACTGGTTCCCAAAAAAAGACATGCATTGGGGCCAGGCACCCACAGAAAGTGGGGTTCAGAAGGAGGTTGGATTCACTCGACCTGACAGCAGGAGGCCCCTGCTGGAGCTCAGCATGGGGTGATGCAATTCTAGATCCCACACTCCCCCCCCCCACTTGTGTGCAGACATCCCCCAACTTGATGAGTCGCTCCAGTAACATAGCAATTAATTTAATAAAGGAACTCACCAATTTTAAATTGCAATAAATTTACCAAACATTTCACTGTGTATGGAGAACTTTACAGTAAGAAAGTACCGACAAAAGCAGGCACATCCGTGTACAAAGTGTTCTGTTGGGTGCTTCTCTCTTCCGTTCTTGAAGTCCCAGCTGCTCGGTCGTCCGTCCGTCCGTCGTCCTCCCGGCGAATCACCCTCGCTTGGTGAGCTCTCACCGGGGGCCTGGGAGCCTGGGCCCAGGGCACGGACTTGCTGACGAGAAGTGCGGTGGGGGCGAGCGAACCCCGAAATATTTATTGTAAACTTTAAAAGGGAATCCGGACACGGACAGACACAGAGATGGTGATAGTGGAGGACCGGTCTCTGGCGGGGGGTGGGGGTGGGGCCTCGGAGGCGGGCGCCGGGTCACGCGCCCCGCCAGCCCGGTGGGGGGCCCCTCGCTGCGGGGGGTCTCCGGTGGGGCCATGGGGGCTCAGCAGGCCCGGCTCGGCTCCCAGGGGCTCGCCGCGTCGCAGGGCGGCCGGCAGCAGTAGGGGTACGAGGCGTTGAGGTCGGGGTCCGAGGGCGCGTACCCCGGCAGCTCCACGGACGGGTGCCCCCCGCAGCACACCTCCACGCCCGCCTCGTCGTGCGCGTGGACGACGCCCACGTTGATGTAGGAGACGGCGTGGTGCGGCGCGAAGCCCGCGCAGTCCCCCGGGTCGGCCACGTCCGAGTCCTCCGGGGACAGGATGGAGGCTTCGCTCGGGCGCTGCTGCAGCCGCCGGCCCCGCCGCCCCCGCCGGCCCCGCCGCGCCCGGGAGGCGGGTGGCTGCGCGCGGAGCCCGGGGCCGCCGCGGGGCCGCGCCGGGGCCCGGGCTCCCCTCCGCCGGCCGCGCCGGCCGCGCCGGGCCTGCGACGACCGGTAGTTCTTGACCAGCAGGAGGCTGAGCAGGCCCAGGAGGCACTCCAGCGCGTTGAAGACGGTGGAGAGCACCAGGCCGCGCTGGTAGTCCTTGAGCTGCCGGCACTTGGCCGACGTGGCGCTGTCCAGGCTGCCGCGGGCGCGCGGGGCGCCGGGGGCCGCGGGGGCGCGCGGGGGCAGGCAGTAGTGCGAGTACTTGCGCTCCACCAGGGACACGGTGTCGCCGTCGATGACGGCGCCCGCGAAGGCGCTGAGGACCCCGAGCATGAAGACGAGCACGCCGAGCAGCAGCAGGTTCTGGCTGTGCGCCGGCCCCGGCGGCCCGGCGGCGGCCCCCGGCTCGCCCGGCGCGGCCTCCGGAGCGCCGGCCGCAGCCGCGGGGACCCCGAGCGCCGGCCCCGGCCCCGGCCCCGCGGGCGGCGCGTCCCGGGGCCCGCAGCACAGCAGGGCGGCGCCAAGCAGCGAGAGGCCGGCGGCCAGCAGCAGCCCCGAGTAGAAGGCGCCGGCGGCCGCGCCCAGCCGGAACGGCTCCCCGCGCAGCTCCGAGCCCAGCGAGAAGCACTTGAGGCCGACGGCGGCGGCGCTGAGCGCGCAGGCCAGCAGGAGGCAGGCGGCGAGCGCGGCGCAGGCCCCGCGGACGCTCCACTTCATCCTCCGCGCCCGAGCCGACCCGCGCCCCGCCGCCTGCGCCTCCTCCCGGCGCCGCGCGGCCGCACCGCCGGCCTCCTCCTCATCCTCCCGCGTCCGCCCGGGCCCGCGCCGCTGCCGAAGCCCGCATCTTCGGGCTCCCGCTGCCGCCGCGGCCCCGCGCCGGCCACCGATGCGGCGCGGAGGACCGCAGGGCGCGCGCCCCCTCCCCAGCCCGCGGCGCCCCTCCCAGGACGCTGCGCTCCCCGCCCCGCGGCCCCGCGCCCGGCCCAGGCCCCGCCCCCGCGGCCCCCGCAGCCCCTAGGACGCCCCTCCGCCGCCTCCCCGCGCACAGGGGCTCCCCGCGTCGCGTCTCCACCTTCGCCCCCGGCGCGGGCACCCACCCCGGGACCCCCGGCAGGCCCCACCCCCCAGCGCCGCCCACCGCCTGTGCCCCTACGTCTACGCCGCCCTGGCGACGAGGCCCCGGCCGCGCTCTGCCCGCTGGCAGCCGCGAAGCCAGAGGTAGTCAGGGGTGCGCAGAGACGGTAGACGGGGTCCCGGGGCTCCCGGGGGATGCGGTGGAGCGCCCGATGTGGGAGGAGGGGCGAGTCTGGGGAAGGGGGAGGGCGGAGCGGGGCGCCGAGGGGCCGTGGGGGGAGCTTGGGAGTGGGAGAAAGGGAGAGGATGGCGAGAGGGGAGGGCGAGCCGGGATGCGGGGGGGGGGCGGGGGGGGCGGGAATGGGGCGCGAGTCTGGAGGCGAGGGCGAGGGGAAGGAGGGGCGCGAGGTCCCCAGGGAGCGGAGAGCGGCGTGTTGGGGGCACACCGGAGAAGGGGTGCTGAGGGGAGAGCCCAGCAGCCAGAAGTCGCCGGGGCACGGGAGAGCCCGGCTGCTACCGGGATGGGGCGGAGGTCTGCGGGCGGCCGCGGGCGGGGGACCTCCAGCGCAGCCTGGGGCGCTCCGATTCCTGTGTGCGGGGTGTAGACGCCTCGGGCGCAACCTTGCAGAAGCCCTTCTCCCGCGGGCAGGAATTGCCCCCAGAGTCGGTGGGTGTGTTAATTCATTGGAAGGTGGTTCACGGGGGCCGGGGGTGTCAGTTGCCTCATTCCCACCGTGGGAACTCCAGGTGGGTCAGGGGAAGGCGTGGGGATGGGTGGGGCGGGGGAGACGGACTTCCCCCAGATCTGTCTGGGCCCCCAGTCCTCATCCCGAAAGATCTGGGAGGGGGCGTCTCCGGAAGGACCCTGGCGCCCCGGGGGGCGGAGCGGTTGGGCGTGCGCGCGGCCCCTTCCGCACGCGCGTGCAGCCCGAGGCCGGGAAGCCGATGACTCACCCTGCCGGCTAATTGCAGCGTTAAGTAACTTTGCGCCGGCTCCCGGAGAGGCAGGCTTGGCTGCAGCTAGGGAACCGGGGTGCGCGCTCGTGCAGGGGCGCCGTGAGAACACGCCTCCGAGCCCGCCGCCCACTGAGCGAGCTCTGCCGTGGACCGCCCCCCCCTCCCGAGCGCGCAGATTCACGCGCTTCGCGTGCAGCGTGTCGGTTGGTGCCCAGCGAGCCGGGGCACCGTCCCAGGAGGCCCCTCGCGTCTGGACAAAGCCGAGCCCACGTCGCGAGGCAGCCCGCGTGCAGGGGCCCCTCGCCCACCTTTCGCGGAAACCATCTGCGCAGCGAATCTGCGAAGGCCCTCGCGCGGCTCTGCGTGTTTGCGGGGGACGGACGCGAACCGCGGGCGCGCGGGGAGGAGCAGGTTGCGCGGTATTTTTAGCGGGGCCTGCAGATTTTAGAACAGCGGCCGCACCTCTTCGTTCCGTCCTCCGCGTGCGTGACGACTTCCCAGAGCAGTGGGCCTAGGGAGCCTTGTTTCACATTTAGGGGGTGCGGGTTTTTAAAGGACATTGTGTAAATCAGCTTGTCTGATCATCGGCACCCACGCGCGAGCGGAGTTGCCACGCGTTGACTTCCAATGATTATTTCGGTTTCCAGGACGACGAGGTTTGCAGCCACCTCCGTGCAGAAGGATGGCGCAGTGTCTCCATGCGCGGAGCAGCCTCACAGCCAGATCGATTAGGCTTCGGGGGTGGAGGTGCGCGGACGTGGCTCCCCCCCTCCCCCCGCCCCCGCCCCGGGCGTGTGGGGGCAGGGGCGGGAGCTGGCTGGGACACGGGAGGGCCCCTGCTGGGCAGGTGGTGGGGGAGGGAGCAGCTCCTCCGAGGTCCGGCCACTCTCTCCTCCAGGGGCCCCTGGCCCTTCACTGGACACGTCGACTCCACCGCCTGCCCGCCCCGCAGTCTCGCCGGCTTCTTCCTGCCACACCGCCTTCGCACGTGCTGTCCCCGCTGTCCGCTGTGCGTCCGGGTGCCGCCGTGCCCAGTCCTTCCATCTTAGCTGCTCCTGGCTCAGTGGTAACCCAGACGCTAATGAGCGCTTAACCCTGTCTTCCTCACAGTGAGTGCCCTGTGGAGCCAGGATTCCAACCAGGCTGCTGCGCAGCCTCCCTGCACCCCCACCTCCCTCTGCGCACCTCCCCCTTTCAGCCCTCCCCCCTGCACTCTTCGCCCTGGCCCTGCGCTCACCCCCAGGCAGAGGGTTCCGGGTGACAGGCAGGACCTCCCCTCCCCCTCCACGTGCCCTGAATTTCTGTTCCCCACCATGGGGGGAGGTCAGTGCAGACAGATCCTGTCCAATTCCCGCCCCCCCGCCCCCCGCATCAGGACTCCACCCTGCTTGGCTGCAGGAATGAATGACTGGCCTGCTAATCTTGGGTCAGGTCCTGTGACAGACACTGAAGTCAGTCCAGTTCTGCACACAGGGAGACGGGGCCAGGGGCCAGGGGCCAGGCAGGAGAGGCCCCCACCTCTGGTTGAGGTGAGGGAAGGCAGTCTGGGAGGGGACCAGGAGGAGGAGGCCAGGGGCCCTGAGGGGAGACGTGGGGCTTGCACAAAGCTGGAGGCAGGGGTGGGGGTGGGGCTTGGCATCAGGTGTCCTGTCCTAGGGGTCTGGGGCTGTGCCAGCCTTCATCCTGAGCTTGGGGAGACCCTAGAGGGACAGGATGGCCCTTGCTGCGTGTCGTAGGAGGAGCTCAGCCCCAGGAGGACTGGTGGGGGGCCGGAGCCGTGTGGGCTGGAGCGGACGTGGGGTCCTGTACCTATCATGTGTCAAGTGAACAGTAGTGTCCCTGTCACTTTTAAATTGCATTTTACTGTGACATATCTATTATATTAAATTTAAATGCCATATTATAGCGTTTAAAATCCCATCTTTTAGAGTATCAACTTCAGTTAATTTTGTCAATTGTAATTACGTTTTCTAATTTATCATTTACCTTTCAGCATTTTTATCCTTTATGTTTTTATCTGGCCAGTAATTCAAACGTTCCCTGTTCATTCTCAGCCCTCTTTCCCTGGGAACGAGCAATATTGATCTTCACGTAGAGATGCAGTGTGTGCATCTCTTACCAAGTCTGTGTGGGTGACGATTAATCTGAAGACCTCACTCTTGCAACACCAGAGCTGGTCAGCTTTTGAAGACACAAGGACACTATTATGTCGAAAGCTTTGGTCCTGTGAAATACTATAGGTCCACAGAAAGAATCCATAAAATACACACGTAACAGCTTACTGACTTGTCAATGAGCAGCTATGTATTTGCCACCAAACCAAGAAACAGAAAATGGGGCTTGTGTACCCTCCTCCCCACAAAGATTTTGCCAAGGTCACTTGGGAGCACATCCTTGTGCTCGTTTATGCTTTACCACCTGCTCGTGCAGTCGGAACGTCTTTATTTGGGAGCTCGTTTTCTGAACTTCACCTGCACAGAGCCATAGAGCACGACTGCCGTGTGTCTGGCTTCTTCCATTCAACTTGAAATTTGCGTGTGTGTGGCTGCAGTTCACTCACTGTCACCGCTGGATGGGAAGCTGTTGTGTGATGTGCCATCGCACTGATGCTGAGAACTGGACCGTGTCTGCTTTGCGGGTATGAAGAAAGCAGTTGTGAACTTCCGTAAGCATGTTTGTGGACGCATTTGTGGGATCGTGAATGATGTGTATGTGCAGCTTTTTGGGCCCTTTTTTATTGAGCTGCAACTTATGTCAGTGCTGTAGCAGTCACTCGTTTTCAGTGTGCACCTCCATGAGTTCACACAGCGGTGGGCATCGGTGCAAGTCACCACCACAGTCATGACACAGGGCCGTTCCAGCCCCCAAACGTCCGCCTTGTAGTCTCCTGCCCTCCACCCCAGTTCCCGTACAACTCCCTGTCTGGTTCCTGTTGCTATAAAATTTGAGACACCTAGAATTATAAAGTATGCAGTCCCTATGTGTGTCTGTCACTTGGCATAGTGCTGTCTGTCCTCTTATCATTTTACTCGGTGTTTACTGCGGAGTAGAGTTCCATGGCACGGGTTTATGCGATCACAAAACGATGGGCAGTGCAGCTTCCTCCATTTGGAGTTGTTATGAAGAAAGCTGCTGTTAACGTTCAGGTGCACATCTCCTGTGAACATATGTCTCAGTGGATAGAAGTGGGATTGCTAGGTGGTACCAGAATTGATACCTAATTTTATAAGAAACTGACTGTTTTTCAGAGTGGTCGTACCCACGGGCAGTTGGAAAGTTTGAGGTGTTCACGCCCGCATCACCCTCAGTGTTGTCCGCAGTCTTAACAAGGTTGACCGCTCTGGTGGGCTTGCAGTGGCTTCTCCTGCCTTTGATTCGTGTTACCCTGATAACGAGTGATGTTCAGGCTTTCACGTATCTTTGGAGAAGATAAATGTTTTGCAAATATTTTATCTCAGTCTTTGACTTGGCTTTTTGTCGTCTTATCTGTATCCTTTAAATGGCAAAACTTTTCAGTCCAGGTGGAGTCCAATGATTACTTTTTTCTTTCGTGGCTTTTGTGTTGTATCTAGGAAAGAATTGCCTAAACCAAGGTCACCAATAGTATGCTCTGTCTTTCAGAAGGTTTGGAGTTTCCACTCTTACGCCTGGCTGTGATCTACATTGAATTAATTTTGTGCATGGTGTGAGTAATGGTCAAGGTTTTCATTTTTGTATATGATGTCCAATGGTTCCGGCACCATTTTCTGAAAATACACATCTCTACCCTTAAACTACCTTTTATTGGAACTTTTATTGAAACTCAATTGTTTGTAAAAATGTGGGTCCATTTCTACCCTCCTGGTCCTGTCCCGCCAAGCTACGTGTCTGTCCTTAGGTCAATGTCTTGATGTCCTGATTGCTGAAGCTCTTGAAATCAGGCAGTGTAAGTCCTCCAAAAAATCTTTTCAAAATCATTTTGGCTATTCTAGATCCTTTGCATTTCCATGTAAATTTTAGAGTCAGCTTGTCAATTTGTACAAACAAAAAAAGGTGTGTGAAGATTTTGGCTGGGATCGTATTGAATTTGTAGATTCATGTGGGCATAACTGATACGTTAGCAATATCGAATCTTCTCACCATGAATATAATTAAGCTCTACCTTTACTTAGGTCTTCATTAATTTCTCTCAATATTTTACAGTTTTCAGTATATAAGTCTTAGCACACACTTTTTCTAATTTACCTGTAAACATTTCATGTAGTTAATGTTTTTGTAAATGTTACTTAAATAATATTTTATTGTCCAGTTGTTTGTTACTAGTATATATAAGTACAATTGACTTTTTAAATCGGCTTTTTGTCCTGCAACCTTGCTAAACCCACTTACTACTTCCAGCAGCTGTCCTTGTGGATTCCTTAAGATTTCCTACACAGACAATCCTGTCACCGGTGAGTGGGAACAGTGTTCCTGCCTCCTTGGCCACCGGCATCCCTTTCATTTTTGTCTCTTGCTTACAGCTCAGCGAGGCCCTCGCACACGGCAGTGCGCAGGTGCGCTGAGAACAACCACCGGTTTTGTCCCCGATGTCAGTGGGACATCACTTAGTCTTTCATCCTCAAGTAAGCTCCAAGGTATCTGCAGATCACTTTTGTCAGATTGAAATCTGTTTCTAGTTTCTGAAGAGTTTTCATCACGAATGAATTTTGTCAATTTTGTTGTTGTATCGAGATTATTGTCTGGTTTTTCCTTTTCAGTCTGTTAACACGATGCATCACATTCATTGCGTTTCAGTGTTAAACCAGCCTTGCATTCCCAAGATAAATCGCACTTGGTCATTGTCAAGCAAGCAGCATCCGTTGCCCATCGCCAGGAGAAGTACAAGTACGGCCCCCCCAGGACGACACAGTGCAGCCCAGCACTGGGTGGGAGGAGCTTCGCTCACACAGAGACGTGGCAGCGCCAGGTGGCCTTCAGCCCTGCCCGTGCTCCCATGTGGCCCGCGAGCCCACCCAGCAGCTGCTCCACAGCCGTCAGCCTGCGCGAACCCTTCTTGTGCAGGAGACACATGGACAGCAGCAGGGTGGGCCAGGCACGGGTGGTGCACGTGCTCACGTGGAACCCAGGAGCACACACTGAGTCTGCAAGGGGGCAGCGGGCTGTGCGGGCTCTTCACGCCGGTGAGGAGGTGCCGCAGACCCGGAGTGCAGTGTGAACCCCATGCAGGGACCCCCGTGCAGGGCCCCCATGCAGGGGCCACGTGCAGGACCCCCGTGCAGGCTGCCGCCACGCCCAGCTCACCCTTCCTGGACTCGGGGATGTGATGTGCTGTTATCTGCTGAGGACTCCGTCTGTGTTAGTGAGAGGTGACCCAGCTTCCATGGACGGCTTCTGTCGTGTCTTCGTGTCAGGGTGATGGAGCTGGGAGGGCTCCCCCACGTTCCGATCGCTCTGAGAGTGTGTTGCTGTCGTTTCTTCCTTACGTGTTTGGTAGAGCTACTTGTGAAGCAATCTGGGGTTACAGTTTTCTTTCTGGGATGATTTTAACGATCAATTTTCATGTGTGAAAACAGTTATAGGGCTATTTAAGTTACGTATTTTTTTCTTGAATGAGTGTTAGGAATTTATTTCGAGGAATTTGTCCATTATATTTTTTGGATTTGTTGGCATAAAGTTGTCCACATTATTCTTACTTTTATTGTGCATTGTACATGAAAGTTGTTGTTTTTATTGTATATGAAATTATACCTCAATAAAGCTGAAAGAACAAAGTGTTTCCTAAAAGCTCTTGGTTCTTTTATTCCGAAGCATCTGCAGTGCCGTTTTCTCTTTCTTTCTGGGTAATTTGTGTGGTTTCTTTCATCATTTTGGCTAGAAGTTTGTCGATATTTTTGATCATTCAAAAAACTAGTGGTTTCTATTTTTGTGTTTTCTGTTCTATTTTGTTGATTTCTGCTCTTTATCCTTTTTTTCTCTGCTTGCTCTGGCTACTTTGCTTTCCTCATTCTAGTCCTGATTTCAGACACTGCTGCTTTTATTTCATTACTGTGTCATTTAATACTGTAAACGTTGCTCAGTGGCTTAAAGTAATGATGCGTAAATTGAATCCCAGTTTGAACTTGAATTTGTAGAAGAAAATTTCACTTCTTATTTAAACTTCCCCCACAACTTTTTAAGGTGCTGATAGAAGATACTGGAAGGGTTAGTCAGACTTGAAAACAGGAGTTGGAGGGCCGGTGGGTGGATGGTGGGCGGGCCGGTGGGCAGGTAGCTAAATAGGACGGATAGATAAAATAAGACACAAGAGTGGCCTTGCATGGTTCAATGATGACAGTGTCTTATGAACTGGGGGACAGAATTAACTCTATGCCTGTGGGTGCTGCCCCCTCAGCAGTCACATGCCCACTCTGCAGTGAGGACCCCGTCCCCTGTCCCTTGTTTTCCTATGCATTTAACATGCCCTTTACCTCCATGCCCCATGGTGAGTCCCCCTCAGACATTCCGGGCTCGGGGCAGGGCTGAGAAGTGGCCTAAAGAGGGAAACCAAACCTGTAGCAAGTCCCATCCCCATGGTGCCAGCTGACGCGATAGGACGGACCCATGTTCTTCAGACGTCCACGCTCCTCCAAGTGGGTCAGGTGGGCTCTGATTCACCTAAGCCAGCGGGCAGCAAACATCTGTGTTGGGCCAGGTGGCATGCTTCAGGCTTGGCCGGCCACACAGTCTGCCGTGGGCTCAGTTACAGCAGCCACGGCACAAAGCCTGCTGAGGGTCACCTGTCCTGGAGCCCATGGCCGCAGGACCCCTCCCCACTCTGAGCTGGGCTCTGTTGGACCATATGACCACCTGGGGGCCCAGGCTAAACCAGTCAGCCCTTGGCATTTGCTGGCCAAAGTGGGCATTTGCAGCTCTGACTGCCACTGCCACCAGCAGCGGACTCGCCCAATCTGTGCTGGGGGGCACAGAGCCACAAGGGCCACTGCCTACCACTGGTCACCTGGCTTCTGAACTTGGGGTGTGTGAGATATTTCCTCTGCTGACGGCCACCCGGCCTCTGAACTTGGGGTGTGTGAGACATTTCCTCTGCTGATGGCAGTTAGAGCTGGTTTCTGCCTATGATGTTGGCGGCTCTGAGCAGGGCGACCTCAGAGGTGAGCGCCCACCTGCACAGCCAGGCCCCCGCTCAGCATAGCCACCCCGGGGCACTCCCTGAGCACCCCCAGCTGCTCCATGCAGCTGCTGCAGATAATGGGGCGCATCCACCTCCCGCAGCCCCAGGCAGGATGGGGCTGGGGGCTTCAGCTTGGATGGCTGTCTTCAGGAACATGCTTTGGTTGCAGCCTCTCTTCGGGTTCCAGAGGCAACTCGCAGTCCTCGGTGTCTCCTGGCTTGTAGACACGTCGCTCCTGTCCCTGTTTCCGTCCTTTGATGGCCTTGCCCTCTGTGTCTGTTCTTGTGAAACACCAGTGGTTAGATTAGGGCCACCCTAGCCCAGGCGGCCTCTTCTTGAATAGGTTACATCTGCAAAGACTTTATTTCCAAATACGGCCACCACATTCACAGATTCCAGGTTCAAAAGACCCAAGGCAGGAGTTCATTCACCACAGCTGCTTTGTCATAGTTTTCAGGAAAAGGGCTGGAGATGCTTGCTCCTACCCCCATCCCCCTCCTGGGCCCTCCCGTGATCCTGCCCCAGGGACACTGAACACTACCTGCTTGGGGTCACACCCCCTGGTCCTTCTTCACTGACTGAAGTGGAAACATTATAGTTTTTAGGCTTGAGTGATTGCCCTGGGCCTGCGTCCATTGTAGCCCAGCGGGGTTAAGTGTGGCCGCCCCCAGCACTGGCAGCGTCAGGCGGGGCTGGCACACAGGCCACACCCTCTGGGGAGCCTGTCTGCCATGGGGGCGGGGCCAGCAGAGGTGCACAGGCCAGCAGGAGTGGGCCTCAGGCTGGGGTGTGTCCCCACAAAGACCCAGCTACCCTGGGCCACTCAGCCAGCTGCGTGCATATCAGCATGTCCCTCACATCCAGGCCTAGGCCCTGGAATGCTCTGGAAGCTGTTTGGGGGCTGAATGCAGGTGATCGCAGCAGTGCCCGGCCCCAGAGAGAGCCCACTATTTTTAGGAAAAGTGGGGGAACTTGGAGCCGATCCCTGAAAGGAGTGTGCTGCGTGACTCAGCAGAGGCCAGCGCGTCACAGCACCAGGGCCGCCCGCGGTGGCCAGCTGGGCCCATTGTGGCAGGCACAGCTGCAGGGCGCCAGCCGAGAGCCCCCCCCAGAAGGTCTTCTGGGAAAACTTGTCCAAGATCACGAGGCGCCTTGTGCACGTGTGTGAACACTCACATGTGCACACATTTTTACCCGCTACGTCAGAATGCACGCAAACCCCACATCCTGGCTAAAAGAACAGCGACAGACAGACACAGGCAACACAAGGAAGAAAAACTGCAGGCCATTTTCCTTGGTCGAGGCCCCTGGTTTGTGGCTAGGAGGGGTCCAAGGTCCTTCCTCCAGAGGCAGGCCGGCATGGTTCCATGGCTGCTGCTTTAAAAGGTGAGCCCCCAATGCCAGGTGCCCCCCATCTCTGCTGAGTGCTGTGCACACTGGCTCACACCATCATCCCCCACCTTCCAGTGGTCCACGGCTACACATGCACACCCAGCGTGCACACGCACACCCATGCATTTACACACACACACACTTGTGCGTGCACATGCCCACCCGAGCATGCACCTTATGCACACCCAGCGTGCATACACACACACTTGTGCATGCACATCCACACTGGAGCATGCACACACATCTGCACACATCCTCTCTTGTGTGAAATGTATGCCCACAACAGAGTCAGACAGACCTGGGCTGGGTCTTCCAACCATTTTTCCTTGCATCCTGGCTCGCAGAGGATCTAATATCTGTGTGACACCCAGGGCAGGTGAAGAAGCCCCCAGTGTCCAGGCACATGGGTCCCTGTTCGAGGCACTGAGGCTCAGGCACGATCTCACCTGTAAACGCCGGTACTGCAGTTGTGGGCTCTGTGAGGAGAGGGTCTGGCCTCACAGATACAGATACAGGATAAGCAGGAAGTGGGCAGCAGAAAGACCCACAGTGGGGTTCATCCAGACAACTTTGAAGTAAGGGCAGTAGCTTTTAAGGGAGAGGCACTGTTGTGTGCCCAGGTGGCCAATTGTGCCATGCAAACGCCTCACCTGCGAGACCAAATGCCCAGAGGCACCTCCTCACGAGCAGAGGGAAGTCTGTGCCGACCCCTCCCACGCCCATGCCAGGGACTGGGCCACCTTGCTGCCTTCTCCCCACTGCCCTCAGTGGAGATGGGGCCCCAAGCCACCCCCGCTGACCTCCAGCACCGTCAGGGCACCCAAGGCAGGACGTGTGCCCCACCTGCCCAGCACACCTGAGCCCCAGTCTGGGTGCCAAGGAGAACTGGGATGCCTATTGGACCAGAGAGAAAGGCTCCGTGTTTGTGGGTTGCCCTCCCTGCAATTGAAGAGGTGCGGGGAGGGGTGGGGGGGCTTGCCCCGCTGCCCAGGACCCCTGCCACAGGGGAAAGCCCCTGGGCGGTACCGGAAGGTGCATGGCAGGGGGGCAGGAAGTCCGGCCCTCGGGCCAGGGCACAGGCGTGGGTGTGTCCGCACTCTAATCGGCACTAAGAAAGGCTTTGCTGATGACAGTGTTTGCTGGCAGCCGTGTGCGCGGGGACCGGCGCGCTTGCAGGACCGGCAGCCGGACAGCATGAGCCTGAGCGATGACCAGGTGCGGCGGTTCCTGGACCAGAACCCCAGCTTTGCGGACCGCTACTTCGGGAAGCAGCTGAGCCCCGAGGCCGCGGCGCGGGCCCACGCGGACGGGCCGGCGGGGGGCTGCGCCAGCTTCCGCGAGCTGTGCCAGGTGGAGGAGGCGGCGGCGCTGTTCGCCATGGTGCAGGACATGCAGGAGACCGTGAACATGGAGCGCGTGCTGTTCAAGGTGCTGCGGCGGCTGGCCGCCCTGCTGCGGGCCGACCGCTGCAGCCTCTTCCTGCACCGCCAGCGCAACGGGGTGGCCGAGCTGGCCACGCGCCTCTTCAGCGTGCAGCCCGACAGCGTGCTGGAGGCCTGCCTGGTGCCCCCCGACGCCGAGATCGTCTTCCCGCTGGACATCGGCATCGTCGGCCACGTGGCTCACACCAAGAAAACGGTGAACGTCGAGGACGTGACCCAGGTGGGTTCTGGGCCGCGGGGGCCCCTCGCGTGCGGGGCCCTCGGGGATGCGGCGGGAACGGGGGCGCATGCAGCTGCTGCAAGGAGGAGCCCCCAGGAGGCCCGGGCGGGACTCCTGCGCGGCGGTGACACAGCGTGTGTGGGGCGACACAGCAGGCGACCGGTGCCCCTGGACGGAGAAGGGTGTGGGGACCTGCAGATGGAGGTGGCCTCCTGGGACGCACAGTGCCAGGCGCCTGCTGGGCTGTGGGAGGGGCGCGGCGCCTGGCGGGCATCGGGACCAGAGACCCCGGAGGAGCTGGGGGGACGCGCCCCGGAAAGGGCGCAGCAGGACGGCCTCCCCCACTCTCCCACCTGGAGGGACCGCCCCCCCCCCCCCCCCCCCCGGGGGGGCCCCCCCCCCCCCCCCCCCGGAGCCACGGTCCCCTCGTCGCCGCGGACCGCAGACACGCGCCGGGCCCGGCCCCTGGCGCCCGGGGAGCAGCCAGCCGGCCACAATCCTCTTACACTTATCTGCTCCAAACGGCCTCGGCCCAGGGCCCTGAAATAGAGTAATCTCGGGGATTAGCGCGCCTTCGCCCCGCTCCCAGAAATGGGTCACCGCGACTCCGCGTGTCCGGGCCGAGTTACCGCGAAGAGAGGGACTGGCCAGGGGGCGCCGTCCTCTCTCACTCCGCGCCTGCGCCCGTTCCCCGCGCCCCACAGCACATCCCCACCGAGTCCGGGTGGACCCCTCAGCCTCCAGGGGCTCATCCTCCAGCAACGCCCCCAAGACCTGTGCTGCGCGGGTCCGTCCTAGGCCGTGTCCCTCCGCGCCATGGGGCCGTCTCTCCCTGGGGCCTGAGAGCTTCCATCACAAGTGTCCCCTGGAGGGCAGGGGGACAGACAGTGTTGGCCTCAGGCCCCAGTCCGCCTGGGTTTTGTGTCTGATGTGGTGGGACAGAGACCAGAGTCAAAACCAACAAAACGGGGGAGCTCAGCTGACCAGCTCTGGGTGCCACCCCCGGGAGGCCCCGCCCCCAGGGAGGCCCCCGCCCCCCAGGGAGGACCCCGCCCCAGGGAGTCACCCCCACCCCCAGGGAGTTCCCCTGACCCCCAAGGAGCCCCCCGCCCCCAGGGAGTCACTCCCATTCCCAGGGAGTCACCCCCACCCCCAGAGAGCACCCCCCACCCCAGGGAGGCCCCACTCCCAGGGAGGCCCCTGACCCCCAG